>JAQFXT010001862.1:0-14816 GCA_034683725.1 Strigamia crassipes
ATTTTTATTCTGCGGATTAGAAACCATTAACAATTTGATCAATTTTTATTTTCTGCGGATAAGGAACCTGCGGAATAGAAACTGCGGAATAGGGACTCTGCGGATAAGGAACCTGCGGAATAGGGACTGCGGAATAGGGACTCTGCGGATGAGGTACTTGCGAATTAGGAACCTGCGGATTAGGTCCCCACCCATATAAATATATAAAATTTTTTTTTTTTTTTTTTTTTGCTTTTATGAGATTTTTTTCCATGTTAAAATGGAGTGAGCATGGGAGAAGTTATATGAATGGGTTTTGACCATCTTGAGCATAGTCATTTAGAGGATTTATTCGCAACTCGGCCGTGGTCCGTGACAAGGATCATCCTTCAAGTGTTGGATGCTGTAAAACGTTGAGCAATCCCTACGGTTTGCCGTCGTAAATAAACAAGAGCAGAATGGATTTTGACTCGCAACTTGGTCGACATTAAATTAATCGGACCACCAAAGCGAAACAAACTTCAATTGCAAGTTTGCAAATTGCCAGAGCAGTTACAAAGAGCCTAGAATTCGCCATGCTCTCTCTCTCTTTATGTTAGAGGATTTAAAGATGATGGCAACTCAACAAACCCGCAGTGGATTTGCGGAGCCGAGCGAGATAAATTTGTCGCTGACGTAACATTTGCATTTATTATTACATCGTGGTGTTAGGTGTCATTGATATGCGGATGCTGCTGTTGGTGCAATTGCACCTGCAGGGTAGGCATTTCAGTGTGTGAAACATGCAAAAATGATGAAGCTTAGATTAAAGTTGCTGTTAAATAGCAAAGTGCTTTTCAGTGGCTGCCATTACACGTTTAACGCCCGCTAATAATTTTAAAGGAGATGGCTTCTTTTAAATCCCGCCATATTTACTAATTCAATTAGTTTGTCAGCCTCAGTTCGCGACGAGTAAAACCCAAGTGACGTTTTCTCTAGGGTTCTTTCCTGTCATCATACAGGGGACTGGTAAGTGACCATGTGTGTGATGGTAATTTCGGGTCATTAGCTCATCATCATATCTGCGAAATTTGATTTTCAAATCTCAAACGGTTAAATACACGCGACATTTGTTATTATTTCATTACTGTCAATTTTATTGTCAATTTTTCAAACGATTAATTTTTTTTCTTCTTTTATTTTTACGTGGCGGTGGAGGGAACACTCGATGATGATACACTGACCCTTCTGCGAGAGATTAAGGAGTCTGGAGTTCCTTTTCTCATTAGATCGAACGCTTTGATTAGATTCCTTTGTAAGCAAATTTGTTAGTGATTTGTTATCAGTCTTAACCCTCTTGGAAACTCCAGTTGAAGAAGAAAAGAAAGAAGCGAAGAGAAGATGAGAAGGGAAGGGAAAGAAAAAAAAAAGTTCCTCTCAACATTATCTTTATAATTAGGCTTAATTACACCGAGTTCCATCACGCTGGTCTATTCCCCCCTCGGGCCATTAATCGAATCTGCCTCGACCGAGTCTCGTGTCCCTAGGTCTACGCATTTGCGTAAGAAGAAAAAATAAATTAGTCTTCCTTGGTTGAGAGAACCATTAGTGCCCTCTGTGGCCCTCATTACACATGCAACGCCGACCGACGAGATGCTGATCCTAATCCGTTGCCAAGCGAGTGAATGAGTGAGTCGAGTTCTGAGTATATCTTTGCCAGTTTTCTGCCTCTTGGGATCTCGTTACAAGATTTTGTTTTATGGCACTTTCCTTTCTATATCATGATTTATGCACTCATTAAACGGATTTGCAAAAATTTAGCTCAAACAATTCCAAAAGCGCCATTTCTTTTTCCCTTTTGTTTTCTAAATGTGATTATGTGCATATTCCATCGCGCTCATATTAATTTCAATTTTTATATAAATATACGATGTGTGTAGCTTTCTTAAAATCATTTTCTTGTCTAATCTCTTCGTTCTTTTTTTTATATTCATAATTTGTGTCGTGTCTCGTGCTCTTTAATTAAACCATGGGCCCGCGAGAGGCAGCAGGTGGGCGGTGGCGATAAATCCGTGGGAGGCTGAGGTGTCGCCTTTCTTTTTATCTCTCTATTTTTCATTTAATTTTTTTTTTCTTTTAGAGAAATTTTTTTTTTTCTTTTGGTTTCTTTTTTCTTCTTCTGTGTTTAGAGCCGCCATCATAAACGCAATCGGCGGCCGACACATGAACATCTCATTACGTCCGTAGTTGACACAAGTGATTAAGTTGGCTTGGCAACTAACTTGTTGGTAGATCCAGTCTCACGACGCCTTTTTTGTTCGCGACTCTCTTTTTTTTTCTTTTATCTCATTTGCTTTATTTATCAAACTATTGAATATATTTTTGTCCAGAAAAAAGAAAAAACTTTGCATTACACTTTTGAGAGGAAATTGTAAAATGATTCTTTGTCGAAGTTGTTGAAAAGATATTGCGTATTGGTAAATGCTTCGATAACAAGTGTAGAAAAGCATTTCTTTTTATTATTTCTTTGCGATGTTTGAATTGTAAATATCGATATTTTTCTCTATTGAATTTTGTATGGATTTTGTTTGTTGCGAATTTTAATCCCCAACATTTGCATTATAATTTATTTAAAAACACACGTGAAATTATAATCCATCGTTAGAATATTAATGTTGCCTTTCGCCACCAGAATACATAATTTACAATCACCAACACGTCTAAAAATAAACCTAGATCGGCCGGTCCAATCAACGCAGTATTTAAAATTCGCCGATTTCCAAACATATACAACGAAAATTAATGCGCGTCGACCGAGATCCATGCATGTTGATCGATTCGGTCATTTAAATCGCAATTATTTAAACTTTACGACAACGATACACTTTTGATTTATGTACGTACTCCATTATTTTTCATAGATGTCAAGGTTAGTGACTAAGCCTATTTCATACAATCATGGCCGACACTTGACGCGCAAACAAACGAAATTAAGCAGCCCTCATCTTTACGTCTAATGAATTTGGAGCTTATTTAATTTAATTTCTGCTCAAGAATTCCGCTTAGTAAATCATGCTTGTACGGCAAAGTTTTCCTGATATCCACCCGTGTAAATTGTCAGCGAAAAGATGAGGTCACGACGATCTATCGACTTTCATTTCCTCCGCGCACTTCCTAAAAAAGGATTCGAAAATGTGTCGGAAAAAAATTTTAAATTATAAAAGTTTCCATATATATATATATATGTGTGTGTATAAATTTTATTTTATTTTTTTAGATTTTTTTTATTGTTCATTGTGAGCCAAAATGAAAAGAAACGGACGAGGGAATTATGTGTGTCGCACTCAGTCTCACGTGCACCAATGACAGGCGGATGAAGCTCGGATGAGGAAGTAAAGTCGAGTCAAACGCCAGGGAACAGTGGCAATTTCCGTCGTGCAATTTTGACGGAGAAAGGTAAATAAAAGAGAGACGAAACGAAGCAATATGTATCGATTGCGCAGAGAGTTGTCAAGTGAGTGATGTATTGCAGCGCTAATAACCGGAGAAGTGACATCGCTTTAATCACATTAACGGTGTCTTTTCCATTGAAGCGCATCTTTCATGTTTGTGGGCGTTTGTTGGTGCCTTAGCGGTACCCCTCACTTTTGTCCGCTGACACGCTGACGCCCATAAATTTTTCTCGCTCCCTCTCTCTCTCTCTCTTTTCGCTGCCTGATCGCTTCTCGTAATCGCGTAAGAGAAAGTCGCGAGCGTGATTTATTCGGAGGCGACCCAACACGAATTCCCGCCGCATCCTCGGCCGATAACGGCGCCTCGAGTGCCGTCGATGATGAATTACGCTCACCGAGCACCACGTGAAGGCTAAGGCTGAGCTGAGCTGAGCCAAGCGCTTTAAACCCTCGCAATTGGCTTCAATTAGCTCGACTTTTGTTGCGCTTCATCAATTCAATCCCCGAGCGATTTTATTATACTCTTCTCATCTTGAACAACTAATTTATTTTGAATATGTTTTCTTTTATCGGTCGATGCCAAATTGATGGATCTTGCAGTAAATTTTAAATATACGCCAATGGCAACACGTTTATCTTAATTAAGGCAAAACGTGTACACTCGTATTGTTCCAAAAAGAGGCGACTTTTACACCTTTAATTGGGTGTTATGAAAAAGTTTTCTTCTTTTTTCGCGTTGTTTGGAATTTACGAGGTATTAAAAAAAGTTTGAGTTCATTACGATTTTTAAGTGCGCAATATTTGCGATATGGATGTAATTTGCAAGTTTATTGCCGCCATTTGATTTTTTTTAAAAAAAAAAAATATTTATTTAACTGAGTATGCGTTTGCTGACACGACAAACATATTCCCATTTGTCGCTTTCCAACTTTACTCGTGAGTTAAATTTATGCAAACATGAAAGATGTTGCGATATTAAAACGAACCAGCACTTTAGTACAACTCACGTTACAAACTCTCTATTTGATAATCAATGCCAATTTATTTATTTATTTTGTTTTTTGGTTTTATTTAAAAAAAAAAAAAAAATTGAAATAAGTAATAAAAATGAAATATACTCGATACATACATATATTTGCTTTTAGATTCATGTTGCAGAGCGGAATTGCGAATGGAATTGAATTTGAGTTGGCCAACTTGACTTGTTCGCCACTTTGCCGCTTGCTTACGCGTTTCATCGACCGAGCGACACGCGCAGTTACCACAGGAAACGGAAACGGCTGCTCACAAATCACGAGTTGAGTTTGGAAGGATGAGAGACGAGCAATCGCATTGCTGGAAGGCTTGAAAAGCGACTGGGCCGAAAGGGAAATTTAAAAGGGATGCTGCCCTTCACTAATTTGTTTGCATGAGGAAGAACAGCTGACCTTTCAATTTGGAAGGTGAGAAACGCGCGATAACTAAAACTCGTTCATTTCGGGCGCCGAATTAACTTGAATTTTATACTCGTTTTCTCAAAGTGATGGCGAAATTTTAATCCTATTCATCATTCTAATTAATTAATTAATTTGAAAGAAAAGTATCGAGAGAAAATATTCATTTAAGCATTTAATTTAAATTATTTATAGCGAAATTTCTTGTCTCGTCGCGCGTCATTTGATTTACATTCACCCACTTTGAGCTTAATTCAATTAAATATCAAGTTTTCGAGCCTTTGGCGACCCGTGGTGCGTCTTAACGCGCAGCTCGAATCAATTTATCTCGAAACTCGATTAAAATTGGCTCGTAGCAATTAAATATAAGAAGTTTTCGAGATACAAGTGCACGTAATGTGTAATTTGGGGGTAAAAATTGATTTAAAGAGAGAAAAAATAAAAGCTGGTGCGTCTGTTGGGAACGAACTTGTCATTTGTGGAGAAATCCTGAGGGTTGCAGATAGTTATCTCACGTGCAACATATTTCTCATTCAGCGAGGCTTATCGTTCTTAGCTTTTCTTGTTGCTCGTTACGGTGTTGCACGGGGCTCCTGACGCGCACACTTCACACCCCACTTGCCAACCCGGGGTCCCCAAGAGAGAGACAACAACCATAAGGGACCCCCCAAACAAAAGCTGGCTGGTGTAGTTGCATCCATCTCGGTTTGCCCGTTTTTGCTTTTTATGTCGCTCTTCGGTTTTTTTTTCTTCATTTTTTATTGTTTTTTTCTGCCATGGACGACGCCCTTCAGCATGACTTTGTTTATTATTCATGTTTGGAAATTCTGTTATGTCATTCAGGTGTCTTTTTTTTTTTTATTTTATAGAATTTTTTTTTTTTTATATTTTTTCTTCAATACTCTTCGAAATTGATTTTTTGTTTGTTTGAAGTTTAATGATATTTTGTTCAATTTAATTTAATTTAAGTTAGCGTAATTTAATTTATTGTAGGATGAGTATTAGTAGCTTGTACAAGAAAGATAATAACGTTTTTCGACGTTTTAATATCTGGAAATGTAATTGACGACCTGTTTGCCTAAGGAACGGAAATGAAATCACAAGATCTCTATTGTTACCATTGAACAAACATTGAGTTGGTGGTACACTTCCCTCTCTATCTATCTCCAATGTTTTATTTTTTTTTTTAAATTTCGTTTTAATTTCGTTTATGTCTTTAATATTTAATATTTTATATAATTTACAATTAAAGGTCGTGCTTTACCTCAAGTAGGTTGTGTTTTACACCATTTACGAGCAATTAGCTAGTAAAAAGACGTGACTTTCGCATTGGGCATTTATTATTTAGACGTGCAACGTGGAACTGGTCATTTAGTTGACTAATTGTTAAGTGTGTGATTAAATTTTTCACTCCGTTCTTTGCACGAAAGTGATTGCCGTTTGTTTTTACTTTTTAATTCCAACTTGCCGACCGCTAATTATTTTTAAATTACAATTAAGCTGGTTGACACTACTCCCCATTTTGCCACATTTTAATATTTTTAAACATTCAAAAGTATACGGGAGTGTAATTAGAATTTTATTAGGAGATTTTTATTTTATTTTTTTAGTTTATTTTAAAAGCCAATCTCGTAATTGGTTGGATAAAGTTAATGGGAAGTGATGTGTGCGGAGAGTTGTTAAAAGTTACAATGGGTAATTGAATTTAGTAAACGTGATAGAATTTAGCCATTAAAGGCTGCGCTTGATTATTGCGAATGGTTTTTAACTAAAATCAAACGGTGTCGTAGGAATTTTTTAAAAATTCTTTACGAGTTGTTAGATGAAATCAATTTTATTCTGCGCGGGTCACAATGAATATATACTCTGTTTGTCTGTTTTATGTGGTCGTAATCACATGACGCGGTGGGAATGTTGAAAAGTGAGTAAAGGATAATCTCCAGAGCAGCGTTCATCTTCTTTGAAATGCATGGCGACTCCTCTTTTTGTACTCACGGCTACTCTTCTTAGTCACAAAATCAAGAAGAAGCTTTTACCTTCATGCAAAACTACACGTAGATAATGGAATTCTCTCGAGACTTTGAATTGAACTCGTTCTTGGACTAAGAAAAAGGAACAAAAAGCTTTAAAACTTTAAAGGGGAATATCGCAAGTTTAAAAGAAAACTTACTTGCGACTTAATTTACATTTTACAATATTTATTTTGAATTAATACGTTGACTATAACTCGATTTTTTTTAATGGAATTATCTTCTGTTTTGTTTATTTATGTTATTTCTTTTGTTGTCATTGATTCGACTTTGGGAGTCCAGATCAAGATGGCTGCAGTTTTACCATTTGCTTCGCCTGCACTGTTTTTGTGTTTTACGCGGCTGTTTAATTAAGTTGGTCGCCTTTTTGCCACCGCACATTGAACACGAATCCCTTTGCAACACATTCGTTTTTACACCGTTGCAGTACTAAAGAGGAAAAACAAAAAGAGTGTGATTTAACACCCCTAAAGTGACTTTATTTCACCCAATTGAACATTTGTGTTTGTATCAATTACGCGAGGGTAATGTAACAGAAATTGCATTTGGTTAATTTCCGGTGTGGCGACGTAGTGTTTTGTTTGGGCCGGAGCAGTGTTGACACGGCAGTGTTTTTGATTTATGGAATCTGAAATCAATTTGCACCACAAATTGCACGTCGCAATTGTAATTTAAAGGTAGGGAAATTGTTCGGCTCTTCTCCACATCGCCTCTCTCTTTCGTTCTCCCTCTTCACTCCTTGTAGGCTCGCAATGCGCTGTGAAATTAAACACATTCATTGCAGCAACATTTCGAAGAGGAAAATTGCAAGACAAGTGGTTGAGTGCAGATGAGGGGCGAGGAATTTGCGCCAGAAGGATGACTGCATTTGCGCACAAATTCAGATGCTGGGCGCACCTCCTCCTTTCTTGAGAGGGTTTTCTACAGCTATAAATTATTAGAACTGCAATAGCGAAATGTTTGCCGTGTTGAATTTGCAATTCCTAGTACGCTCGTTTGTGTTCATCTTTTACACACTTTTGATGCGAAATTTATTTTGCTCCGACGTCCCTTGCCCACCACAAAATACATTATTGGGTCTTTTAGTCGCGGTTTTTTTTTTTGGGAAAGGCATTTTATTATTAATTTTAATTATAATTATAGCGAGAATTATTGTGAATTTTGGAAATAAAATAATTCGTTTTTGGTTTTTTGGATTGACGACTTCTTATTATAGGATTTTCTTATAGTTGAAGTTTCTTTCTATTTTAATCTGTTGGAGTTGTTGAATCAGCGAAGAGTTTGGTGTTGTGTGTTTGTATTCAGGTGATGGCACTAAATCCATTTATATATATTTTTTTTTTTTTTTAAATTTTCGAAAAAAGGAAGGTAAAAAAAAAAAAAAAAAAAAAAGTTTGGCTGAGAATAATGTTTGCACCAGCAGGAAAGGTGAGCAAAATAATAATAACAAAAATCAAAAAAAGTTTTTTTTTTTTTAAAAAAAAAAACATGATTGCCTGTTTTTTTTTTTTTTTTTTAAAGAATCGTTTATCCTTAACCTTAATAAATATAAAAAAAAACTTTTTTTTATAAAAAAAAAATCTTTTTTCTATACAGAGCCATCACCGTGAAAAATACATCGAGAAACAAACATTTATTTCAATTTTTTTTCTTCAAAAAAAATCTGCAATAGATAAGAAATGACAAATGACATCCTTACACCTTGAGTCGATTTGCAGTGAGTGACTGCTAATTGACGCCCACCGAACTCGGCCATAACGTGAGGCGTCAGTTTTAATAAAGAATAATCCGAGCATGGGTATCCCACGGGACACCTCGACAGGTCCTGCTCGGAGCAAAATTGAATTTTTATGCTAAGCCGGCAGCAGGCGTGGCAGTCGCTCGCTGACCTCGTCCCTCGTCAGTGTGCGCTTGGTCAGTCGGGAGGTTCACTCACCTCCCTTTTACCTCTAAGTGACCAAGACGAGCTGTCTCTACTTGTGCCCTTCCCTATTGACTTTCCTCTAAAACAATTTAAGCTTGAAAATGGACTCACTAAAGTTTAGTGCTGGCGAGCTGTGCATTTCCATCTTAAAAAGAAATCCTAGTATTCGTTTTGCGCACTTATTTCGGAATTGTAACGTGGGACGACGACCATGTCGTTTAGTCGAGGGCTAGGCGAAATAGTGTTTGAAATGCGATTGGTCTAATGGTGTGGAAAGAGAGAAAGAGAGAAAGAGAAAGAGAGATCGGTCGTGTCATCTACAGACCACTGCACTCGTCTCGCCAAAGACAAAGTTATGGCTTTCGTTACGAATGTATACACAATAAGACACTTTTTTTATTATTTTATATTATTATATATATTTATATATATTTTTTTTTATTTATTTTTTTTATTCGTGTTGGTTGGTGGATCGATAGAGAAAGTATAGGGAACAGCTTTAATAAACGATCTCACGTATGGCTAATTCAGCCATGTTGAGCTTTGTTGAGCTGAATGGGAATGTGTTACTTTTGTGGATGTAAGCAAACATTGTGTTTAAAAATGAGATTATCTTTTATTTTTTTGGTCTCGAAGATGGTCGCAGCCGATAGAAACTGTCATTCGGTTCCAAAGTGATTGGCGCGTGGGATTTTTAGGCACTGGTCACGCGATGTAGGGAGCTGGGGACTTTATCGAAGTTGGAGGGGGAATGAGGGGAAGTGGACGGATGGAGGAAGGTTTGAGATAGCCAGTCGATGCTATGGCAACGTGACCAGCATCCTGGATGTCTTGAAATGGTTGGTTGAATAAAGAAGTCGAGAGGGAGTGGAATAAACGAAAAGAGGGGAATTAAGATCACATATTCTTCATCTCTTTCTCTCTCTCGTTCTCTCTCGTTCTCTCTTTCTTTAGTGATATCAGGTGCACTTTCTTCCGTTTCCTCGTAAAGCCGTAAGCTATACTCGTTTCTAAAACACAGGCGAAAAAAAAGAGGAGGGGATGAAAGTATTTATAAGGAATGGGCGATTAAATGGACCAGGAAAGGGAGGTTGAATGTGGATGACTTTTTTCTTTTTCTCCATTTTTTTTTGCTTTGGAAATTGCTTCTTGGCATGTGAGCCGGGTGATTTTTCATTGTTTTTCTCTTTTTTCTCTAATATATCGCCAAACCGATTCAGTTTTTGTTTTTTTTGTCTAATGAAAAACGAGAACGAACAAATCTTTCTTCGTTGTGATCGCAGAGCTTTAACTGATTGCAATCTTGTTTTTTTTTTTTTTTTTTTTTTTTTTTTTTTCTTTTTGTTTTTGGCGATTTAAAAAGTCATAAAGTTTTTTGGTAATAAGAAGTGATTGCTTAGTTGTATTAATTAATTAATTGGTGAATAAGTTCCGTGTGGAAAATCGTTGATTGCAAGTTGGAAGTTTTAACCTTTCGATAAAAATCACGTGAAATCTCGCGAGCATCAAACTTGTTGCTAAGCACCTGGCTGTTGCTAGGAGTCATGTTGATGAAAAGTAGTTTGATTTCGAAAATTGATCGGCGTGACTTGAAATAAATTGTTCTCCACTTTCAGGCTCCCAGAAAAAACGGGCAGATAACGTGCGAAATGTCATTTCAACTTTAATTCCAGGGGAAAATATCGGTATAGATTAAATCGGGTGGAAATTCGATTAATGCTCGCTTCGCACCTTAATGTCGCATCTGATTGCCAGCAAAGTCCAAGTAAATCGATTTCTAATCGAATTTCCACTGACTTTTGTGTTTTTCCACTGACTTATCACGAAACGAGCATACGACTATATAGAGAGTTTAATTTATTTATTTACTTATTCTGTTGCACACATTTTTACTGCAATTGATAAAAACCTCTTGTGCGTGTAGTGGAGTTTTATAAATGGTTCGTTTGCTTGGTTTTTCCTCGTTTGTCATGAGCAGGATACAGTTTCAGTCGGGCAGGCTGTTTATAAAATAAAATTTATTATTTCAATTTAGAAACCCCTCGAATAACAGACGCCAAACGAATTGAGAAATGGAGAAAAAAAATGTGCGAATTCTTGACATGTTTATTAATAGTCAATAATGTCGACATGAAATCAAATCGTAATTTAATATTTTATTGTTTCTATTTATGTTATTTATTTTTCTATATCATCACTCCATGTTTTTTTTTTTTTTTTTGCGTATTGTTTTGACTGACGTCTTGATGCCAGTTGTCGGGTACGTTTCGCTGGTCGTTCGGGGATTCCCTCTGGCTTTAAAGCAGCATAGAAAGTGCATCTTTCTCCGAATCCATTTCAACATCTCTAAATTCCCCTTGTCGTCGTCTCTGTTTCACTACTTTTCCTTTTAAAAAAAAAAAGTCACAAAAAGACAGTTGCCTCCGATGAACTTTGCTCTCAAACATTCTCTAATGTCGGTACATGTAAAAGTATGATGCTTTTGCCTTTTTCTCTCGAGTACCTCGGACTAAAAGTATTAAATTTCATTTCCAGATGACGAAGTTCATGTTACTCATTGCTCTTCCGGGTTCCTCGGACATCGAGACTAAGGTAAGAAAACTGGACTCAACTTCCGTTTCCTTCGTTCAGTAATTGAGATTTACTTTAAATGCGCAAAGAAATAGGAGACGTTTTGTACCGGGGTGTTTGTGTGTACGTGTGTGAGAATACCCCTGTAGGTTTTCAGTTTGAGCAATGGATGTCGCCACTTGTATGACAGTCGGTTTACTAACGGCTCGCGGATTAAGGAGCCTGCGGATCAATATTTGCTTTGGCTTGCTTCACTTTATACTCAGATTGCTGTCTTACTACTTCGTCTCCTTTTTTTTCCGTCTTTCCCATTGGCTTTATCTTTCCCGTTATTGAAGCAAAGCACTTTGCCTTCGTAATGGGGGACTGAAGATACCAATTGCAAAAGCTCAACCAATTTTGATGTCGTTTCATTAAATTTTGCTCAATTGATATGTTCAAAAACACAAAAAAAAAAAAAAATTATTTTTAATAATTTTTTTTTATTTTTTATTTTCTGTTTGAAAATAAGAGATTTTTTTTTTAGGATCTAAATCTCCGCAAATAATGATTTAATATTTATATATTGGAGTTTTGCTGAGGTTTTTGCCTCAAGAAAACGTTTATTTGCAATTTAGATGGTCGTTCTTCATACGGAGGATGGCGTTTTTATTAGCAGCTGAATTTCATTAGGTTTCTTGAATATTTCTTACGTTTGTGTCTGTGTGCGCGAGTGCTGGGCCCAGAATATTCGGAGGGAATTTCGGCTGCGAGAGAGTCGTGTCAACAGCGTTCTCCCTTCGAAGCGACTTGCGTTTTAATTTGCTGGATATTTTGTGTGGGTGCTGTCATCGCAACTGTGACACGAGTGTATATCGGCAACTGCTCGAGATGACCCGTTGCTACGGCAACCGGGTTTCCACGAGCGTTGGCAACTTCTTTTTCTTTCTTCGAACAGTGTAAAGAAATGACACTCGGTTTTTTTCCCGTCACTTACTCGTTTTTAATCGCTAAGATTACAACGCCAGATTAAAAAAAAGGAGATTAATAAAATAGATGCAATTTCATCGTTCCAAATTTGGAATCGAAGAAAATAAGAAACGAACACGAACGAAAAAGTTAAAAAAAAAAAAGAAAAAGGAAAAAAAAAAAAAAAAAAAAGATGATGCAAAATTTAAAATCGATTAGAGAAGAAAATATATTAATGACATAAATAATCCCAGCTCCAATGTGGATAAAGAAAAGAAACTTGATGTCGAGTTTAAAATATTAAAAAATATATATTCGTAATGCTTCATTATTCTTTTATTTTGTTGCTTTTCTTCATATCGACCATGGCAAGGGAGAAATGTGAGAAGAAGACTTCTTTTGGACCTTAAAAGGAGTCGTATTTCACCCGCAGCTACAACCACTACTCGGCATGAGAGAAGAAACGTGCAGCTCTCATCCTTCCACACATCTCTGATCCCCTTCTCTACTTTTCTTTCCTTTTTTGGCTGCGACGGGGACAAAATTAGAGGCACGCTGTAAGAAGCTCCGCCTTTCGAAATGGCTTCACTGCCTTGCATTCCTATTCACTTTTGTTTTCTATTCGTCTCTCTCTCTCTCTTTTTCTTTCTCTCTTGCTTCTCTAGTTCATTAATTTTCTTTGATTTTTTTTTTGCCGCAAATATTTTCAAAGTAGTCGGTTCCGATTTATTTTTCATTTTTTATTCGGTTGTGTATCTTACCGTATAGTGTTTGGCTTTTTCGATAAGAAGCTTTTCGCAAGACATACCACGTGTGCTCGACGCCGTCTGTGGATAATGAAAGGATGCACATGGGTGGGAATTCGGACACCTGGCTGGTAAATGAAAAGAAAAGAAAAGCTTAGAGGCCAGCAAAATAGATTTGTTTAGAGGCAAGTCGACCAATCGCCGATTGGATGACATCGGAACGCAATCGGTCGGCAAAATTTGTTAGTTAAATTAGTAAATGACGAGTTTGATCGATTTTTGCACCTCCGCTTATTCACTGCGCATGATATTTGTGGTTTTGTGGGCTGTAAATGATTAATGAAAAGTGACGTCAAAGAATGAGGCACATCATTAAACCAGACGCATTGGTGATTGGACCTTGTTGCAGGAACCGTTTCTCTCTTGTTCTGTTCCATCTTCCGTTGCTAGGGCAACTGCCAAGACTTATGTCAATATTTTTCACCGAAGCCACTGATTGTGGTCTGAAAAGAACTTTGCTTAAGGATGAACAAAAAAAAAATAATTTTTTTTTTAAATTTTTATTATCCGTTGTGTTTTTGTTTTTCTTTTTCAAAAGTAGTTGACTAAGTGGATAGTATCGAGACTTAACAGTTTAATTGTGTATTTATCACGTTGGAGATTGGGTTGTGTGGTTTTTTTTATTTTAAATTGAAAAAGTAACTGCGTTTTTTGCTTCTTTTTCTTTCTTTGTTTCTTCGTTTTTTTTTTTTTAATACTCTATGGGCTCTGGGCCAAGTCATTCAGCTTTAGAATCTTGTGTTTCACTTTGAAGATGGAATTTGATTGTTTTTCACACTTAGAAAAAATGCATACAAATATACATTCTATTTTTTCTATTATCGTCGTTTTTTTTTTTTTTTTTTTTTTTGTTAGTTTTTCATGCCTAGCAATGATTGGAAACTTAAAGGTCAAGTGTAGAAAAAAAACTTTTCTTTTCTTTAAATCGTTTGGCACAATACTGATAAAATTGGATTCTAAATTCAATACTAAATTCAATACTACTTGACTAACTGCTTTAAAATTCAACTCCAACATGAACGGTTTTTCCCTCTACCGTTGTGTCATTGCATTAGAATGGACTTGAATGGACGTGTTGTAGTGAAATGAATCGATCGAATCTCCCAACACACTGTTCTCTTTCTCTTATTTCTTTCTTTAAGTTCCTGCTTCGTACTTTTGCTTTGCTCGTTGCTCGACACGGTTTTTCACAGTCGAAAAGTCACGCCAACTTCTCGCACTGTAATCACCCTCTCCAGATTTCCGATGCACTGTTTCCGGTGGTCGAAATATCAGGAAGATGCTGTTACCGTAGCAACCACATGCTTCACATCTCATCGCGCAGATATAAGGAGAAGAAGAAAAAAAAAAGTTTCAGAAATGATGCGCGAATTGAAGTCTGTTTTTGAATTGATTGAATAGTGACTGGCAGGCGAGAAGTAAATTTATTGATTACGGAATCAATATGAGGACGCGCTTTGTTGATCAAGTCACGTCATGTGTGTCCCCTCTATCATGCATCAGTTTCAATTATTTACGCTGTCTGAGCGTCTGTGGATAACTGTGTGTGGGCTGATGGAAAGAGAAAAGAGGAAGGGACAAAGAAGAAATTATCGTCCATTATGTGTTCCGAATCAATGAGCGAAATTGGTTTAATTTATTTAGATGTTTGGAGTAGAATGGAATGGAATGGAATGGAATGGAATGGAATGGAA
>JAQFXT010001863.1:0-14796 GCA_034683725.1 Strigamia crassipes
TTTTTTTTTTCTTCCTTAATTGCAAAAAATGAACTAAACACTCAATAAAATGATTCACATTGTTTATTTCGGTACAGTTTTCCAAGCCATTTTATTTGATTTGTTTAACCAAAACGTTTTGAATTGTATCCAGAATTATAACCACCAGGATTTGAATTGTATCCAGTGTTGTAACCTGGGTTTGTATTGAACCCAGTATTGTGACCTGGGTGTGTATTGAACCCAGTATTGTGACCTGGGTGTGTATTGAACCCAGTATTGTGACCTGGGTGTGTATTGAATCCAGTATTGTGACCTGGGTGTGTATTGAACCCAGTATTGTGACCTGGGTGTGTATTGAACCCAGTATTGGGACCTGAGTTTGTATTGAATCCAGTATTGTAACCTGGGTTTGAATTGTATCCAGTATTTTGACTTGGATATCCAGTGTTTGATGTAACTTCAAATTTGCAGGAGCATTTGTTGTTCTCCTTGTCTTTGGCTTTGACGAGAACTTTGCCGGAAGTAGCTTCGTACATACAACTTTCGTAGCACGTCTCTAAAAATAAAGTAATATTTACGTATCATCCCACAAAACGCATATAAAACAATATAAGCAATTCTTTTATCGCAACGGCAAACGACAACCCAATGTACTAACCACTATACGATCACGGCAATCGAACATGCATTTGTTCGTATTTAAAACCATCAAAAATAAATCAAAACTTACTATCCCGGCGTCGGTAGGTTTCAGTTTTCTGCGTTATTTTGTTACCATCGCTGTCTCGAATCAGGATCAGCGAGAGTAGAAAGAAAGACAGCAATAAGTACGTCTTCATTGTCTGTTAACTTAACGTGCAAGTTAGTGACGTGTTAAGTGTATACTTGTGGCTCACTTACTTTTCAGCAAAATTCTAGCGACGTGTGTGCATGAAATGCGGGACCAACACTAAATTGTCTCGCACTGAAATGCTATATATTTTTATTTTTCTAAAGATCAAAATTTGTTTTTCCGGTTTTGATTGTCATGTGTTTGAAATGTCGCTTGGATTTCCGCTGCAAAAGTTATTTCCAGTGGCACCATACTTAATCATCCGTAATTAAAGTCATTTAGACTTGAACCGTGCGCAACGAATACTCTTTTTTACCATCAAATGTTATTTAGATAATACTAGCTACATCCGAACGGTTTTTAAAGCTAGTTTATCATCTTCCTTCTAGAACGGATCCGAAACCAATTAATTAAGCGGAAACCTTTAGCTTCAATAAAGAATACTTTTATTAATATACAGTGTCCTTATTTATTTCCCGAGAGAGTGAGTTATCGAGGTAAGTGATTATAGTAATAAAATCGGAACAGGACAAAACTTGTGGGGCCCCTAAACCTATGAGGCTTTTAAACCTGAGGGGGTAGCCAATCGCAAAAATCGCTTACGAGGTTTTAAAATTCATTTGAAATCTTGTAGATTTTAGGGTTTTCACAAGAATTTCTCAGGATTTTAGGGTTTTCACAAGAATTTCTCAGGATTTTAGGAAGATTTCTCAAGATTTTAGGTGGATTTCTCAGGATTTTAGGTGGATTTCTCAGGATTTTAGGCGGATTTCTCAGGGTTTTAGGTGGATTTCTCAGGATTTTAGGAGAATTTATCAGGATTTTAGGTGGATTTCTTAAAGATTTTGATCGAATTTATGGATTTTCAAGATTTTTAGGATTTGCGTGATTTATAAGATTTTTAGGATTTACGGGATTTCAAAGATTTGAAGATTTCAGAGATTTTCTGTAGATTTGAACATTTCAGGTGGATTTCTTTATAGATTTTGCTTGATTTTGCTACAAATTTTGCAATGATTTAGACGATTCCATGGATTTTTTGGATTTTCAGACAATTTCTAGGATGTCCAGACAATTTCTAGGAGTTCCAGACAATTTCTAGGATTTTTAGAGGATTTCTAGGATTTCTAGGATTTCTAGAGGATTTTTAGGATTTCTGGGATTCCTAGAAGATTTTTAGGATTTCTAGGATTTCTAAAGGATTTTTAGGGTTTCCAGGATTTCTTGGATTTCTAAGATTTTGAAATCTAAAATCTTAGCCCCTAACCTAACCGAGATTTCCAGCATTTGCTACTCTCTCGAACCCTAAAAGTGTAAGGCCCTAAACATGTTGGTCTTTAAACATATGGGGCCTCTAATTTTGTGGGCTCCTAAACCTGTAGGGCCCCTACGCACGTCCCTGCTTTGCCTTATGCGTAATCCAACATTGCCACGCGCATTATGAATTCAATTGAAATTCCCACGTGAAAAGATGTAAGATTTATACGAACGGAAATTGGCTTTCATTGTCCCGGCTGGAGTAGTAGAATCAGCACCCAAGTCGGCCGCGACAAACGCCGTTCTTCGTCCGGTTTAATGTGGACTTTTAGTTGAATCCCTAGGATGTTGTTAAACCAAGCATCGATTTAACCCCAACAAATTTCTTTCTTTCTTTGGACATTAATCTCGGTTAAAAATACAGGTCAGATTGCGATTTTTCTGAGATAGATTGAACTTAATATTAAACCATACTCGTATCGATTTTCATCTTCACGAGGGGAACCGTGATTGATGAAGAACTTGTTCTTGCTTTGCCGCCGAGTACAATGGGCTGAAAGGGTTGTTCCTTCAGTCGATACATGGCAGCTTCTTCTTGGTTTCTTCTGATATGATTACGGACCGTTGACACACTTGAAGGGACACTAAATTGGATTTTCCATCCCTGGCAGGAATTGGTCAGGTATGGGGACCTTTTCCAACTCCTCCAGCAAGTTTATTTTATTCGGTGTAGTGTGCCGTATCAATAGAGTGGAATTATTGTGATCAACTTGAACGAATGACATTCTTCCGATGCTAACCAATAGCGCCCAAAAATGGATTACAAAATTTGCTGTGTGGACTAATTTGCATACTCAGCGAGCAATTTTTTAACCGATTTTGTTTGATTCTATATAATTTTGGGACAGTGGATTTAGAGCTATTTTTGAAAAAGTGCTGTAAGTCGACAGCAAAATAAAATTTTGTCAAACAACTTACGAAATAGTTTTACTACTTGTTTACGATCCACACATCTTAAGGACGGTAATATGTTCGCACCCGACTAGATATTAGAAGGCTAAACCATTTTTCTATATAATTTTGGGACACACTGTACAAGCTGTGGCTAATATTCGAAGGCGATTTGTACTTGTATATGTTATGTGGAATTTGACGTTCTCAATTAAAGTCGCTTTCGAATAGAAGTTGCCCTCGATTATAGCTCGTGGCAAAAAATTGCATTTGCAAATATAAACCGCGACCTTTAATCGAAAAAATACGGTACATTGTAATACATTGAAATATAATTGGGATGTACATTTGCTAGGTGGTTTGCGCATCAAAGCGTTATTAATGTTTGAACAAATGGAGCGCATGCACAGATGGTGTTGGCGGCTCGGCTTCGATCAGCCATTGGCTGATCGAACCAGACAGGTGCGATGCATTTGTGCAACGGTTGCAACAGCTTGGCCGGCCATCATTGATAGTTAGTGACTAATTGAGGTGATAAAAGTGAAATAATCGTGCAATAGCAATGTGATTATAAAGGAGTGGATGTGATTTTTCACTCCGTTAATTGACTGGCAGATTTTTTTCAAATTAATGGAACTGACAAAGGGTTGCACCCGAGTGAGAGTGATGAAGGGTGGAAGTGGAGGCATGAAATATTCCTTGAGGGGGTTCTTGTTGTCATGGTTACCGTCTCGGTTCTCGAGCGTTATAGGCTCTTTTCTAATTGGCTACAGATTATCTTATGCACCAGTAGGTTTGTGCACTGACCTGTGGTCCTCACCTTTATTTGACCAGGTGACCATAATTTATACTGAAAAGCTTGTTTTGTCTGTTTTACTTTGTTGTTGAATATTAATACGTATGTAAGGGTGAGTTTTGGACGTTGAAAAGCTCTTCTTCAATTTTTATTTTTTATTTTCATGCTAAATCGAATTAAAGTTTGTGCTTTATAATTTGGAATTTTAATCAAGGTGCGTTGCATCGTGCGAATTCATTTTGTCAGATTGTGCAAGTCATAGTTTTAGATCGAAAAAGTATATATCAGCAAAGCTACCCAACGGCAGAATTGGGTAGAATTGAATTGGTAGTAACTACGATTGAATAAAAAAAAGTTAGGTTGCCGAAGAAGTCTTCGGAAGTTATGTTTGAACTATTTTATTGATACACTGAGTAATTGTAAATAATAGCTCGGGCCCAGATTTGATGTTTTTTTTTTATGTAGGAACTACTTTTGTTTTAAGTTTTTGTTTTTACCAGTTAAGGGGTATAAAATCAACAATAATAACAATTGCATGCTGGTATTAGGGCAGTTGCCAAGGGTGCCAGTTTCACAAAAGCACCGCTAAGCCATCCTGAATTTTTAATTTTTAATCTTTTATAGAAAAAAGGAAGCCAAAATGAATT
This sequence comes from Strigamia crassipes, assembly GCA_034683725.1. NCBI lineage: Eukaryota > Metazoa > Arthropoda > Chilopoda > Geophilomorpha > Linotaeniidae > Strigamia > Strigamia crassipes. The sequence continues at coordinate 4,466 of JAQFXT010001863.1, forward strand.
TGCCAAGGGCACCAAAAATAAATTTGCCAAGGGCGCCAAAAATAAATTTGCCAAGGGCGTCAAAAATAAATTTGCCAAGGGCACCAAAAATAAATTTACCACGGGCATCAAAAATGAATTTGCCAAGGGCGTCAAAAATAAATTTGCCAAGGGCGTCAAAAATAAATTTGCCAAGGGCGTCAAAAATGAATTTGCCATAGGCACCAAAAATGAATTTTGCCAAGGGCGTCAAAAATAAATTTGCCAAGGGCTACAAAAAGATCCGAGTCGCGGTTCTCCATTTTTGCGCTAGATCGCACGGTCCCTGTCGAAGAGTTGACTGTTGAAGAGATGACCACTTTTTATGACCTGTCGAAGACATGGCTCGTCGAAGAGATAAACAAACATTCCTCTGATTGCGCGTGATGTTACACTTTTGAAACAATCGCGGGATGTCACACTTTCAGAACCGCATGTGATGCCACCACTAATGAAAATGCACCCATTCAAAAGGAGTTAGCAGTTGAAGTAGTTCTACATTGCAGCACAGTTGCTACAGTGCCCCTTTGGTAATTTTAGGTTGAGAGACACTCACCACTTTGGGATGCATTGTGGTCAATAGGAGACTTTGATGACTCTTATGCTATATGAAGTTTGCTGCTTATTTGTTTTCTAGGAGCACACATGTTCACACTATTCCTCGTTGTCTAATTCATCCGAGTTTTGTTTCACTGTATGGTTCAAAGGAGACTTCACTGGTGCTTAAGTCTGATTCTGCTTGTTCTGAAGAAGGGGTCATACATTTCAGCTCGTGTTTCATTTCAAACTCCATTTCTCAGCAGCCAGCACAAGTGAGGCATAACTTGTCTGTTTTGATATCTGATTTGTTTCTGTACTGTCACACTTTGTGATCTGTGAATGGTGGAATGGTCAATAACACGCAGGCAATGGATAAATTGATTAGCTTTGTGCTGAAATTGGCATGTAAATATTGAGTTGATAGCAGATATTTTTATGGTTACTGGTGTTTATTTTACTAAACTATAAATTTCTTGTAATAAAATAGTCATTTTCTTTTCATAAGTGTCTGTGTTAATATCCCAAGAAGTGGAGGATTTGTAAGATTTATGTTTTACTTAGAATTAACTGCTCTTTACTGATGTAATGTATAGACTGTAGTATTGATTACTATTTCCTAAGCTGTAATATCAGATGCTTTTGTGTTAATTATGATTTTATGCTGCAGGGTCAATCATTATTTTATTAACTAGACCCCGGACGAATGCATAAATGCAGGTAAAATAATTTTGTTTGCATATACAGCCATATTTGGCTATAAATGCATAAATGTCGAAAATCAGAAATAAATGCATAAATGTCGAAAATCAGAAATAAATGCATAAATATCGAAATTCAGAAATAAATGCATAAATGCATATTGTATTTTAAATGCATGTATAGTCATTTTCTGCCTTCCGCACGACCATACCAATACATTATTTTGCTGAAAATGCATCATTTCTTCTGCAAATGCATCGTTTTTCCTGCAAATGTATTATTTCTGGTTATAAATTTAATCAAATTTTTATTTTGCATATTTTTATAGTTTTTATTGCATAAAATGGAATTTTTGGTGCATATTTTCATATTTTTTTTGCACAATATGGAATTTTTGATGCATATTTTATGTGCATAAAACAATTTTTATTTTGCATAAAATGGAATTTTTGATGCATATTTTATGTGCATAAAACAATTTTTATTTTGCATAAATGTCCGGGGTCTATTTATTACCTACAAGTTATGTAAGTAACAGACTAAGCGACTATTAACAATTCTTCTAAAAAATTATTTTGGGTTGCACCGTGGGTTGGAATCTGGTATGGATCCTGGAAGAGATTATTGATAATTGTATTTTATTTCAACATTTTTTTGAAACTGGAATTGAAAATGGGACCAAAGCTATCTGGACCAAATTAACCGGTCAAGATGGGTTAAAACAAATAGTTATTACATTTTGTTTACGAAAAATTAAGACAAACTACTGTTGGTTATTGACCTGTCAACAGCCATTGCATCATGGATATAAATGAACCACAGAAAAATAGTTCTAGCACATGAGAACGCCGATCGAAAGTAGTCAGTAGGCACACGCGTTCCTTAAATTTATTGCATATTTATGTTTATTTGAATTTGTAAGTGGTTAATAATTTATTTTATTGATAAGGTATTTTAGTAAGAATTAAACAGTCATTTTGAAATTTATCTCTTTCTTATTGGTTGAGAAGGATCACATGATTAGTTTTATGTATTCTTGAGCATTATAGCTGGTGATATGCCCAACCTATGGGAGTTTATCGTATGTTTTGTAAACCGTATAAGTAAAATGATTCTACTTCATATGCAACAATGTACTTTTTAGAAAAATAATGTACTTTAGATGCAGCAACAAACTGTTTAGATAAAATGTGTAGTTGCTCAGTGGTACTGGGGGCCACCACGAGCAGTGGCTTCAAATGGAAGCCATCCCATTTACATTAATAAAAGTAAACCAAAATTTGTTAAGTTTTTATTTTATTTTATTTTGTCACGGATCTACTCTTAGACAAAGTTGTGCGCGGTGTTACGCACGTAAAGGTCTGCAGGTCAGATAGCGCTCACCAGAGAAGCACCTCGGTCGAGGGCGTCGAAACTTCCGAGCGCTAAGTTCTTCGTGTCTAATCATTATTTGTTTAGACTTGGATCCTTGCCCTTCGTTTGGATGGGTTATGCCGAAGTCTCCAGGTGTTTAGTCAGGCAGGGGGCGTGACAATGTACGCTGAGCATGGACATAAAAGTGCCGTTCCCGCGTGTAAAAAGCAGTTAGAGGCTCGTACGTGAAGCAGGCAAGCATTGCCGGGAAGCATGCGTGTCGGTCAGCGCTGCTAAGCAGTTAGCCAGGCCTAGCGCGTAGAAAGAAACTGGAAACCAGGTAGTCCGATGTAGTAGGGTCAAACCCCAGTTAACAAGTCACATGACTAGAAGTGTAAACCATTAGAGAAACAAGAGGGGTGAAAGATATTAGACACCAAAATAGTGCCGATCTTATCTCTTTGTGCGCAGCGGATGATTCATGCGCAGACTTACGCGCGTGAATACATCTGCATATATTAGCGCAACTCACAGCCGTGACAATTTTTATTTTTTATATTGATCAATTGAAATGAGACCCCTAGAAATTTGGGTCCTTGGGAGTATTTTTTAAGTGTAAGAGAGTACATTACAAAAATATTCAATGCTCAGTTTTTGACAAATTTTCTTAATTTTAGAATTCATTAAATCAGATGGTTTTTGTGTGTTTTTAAGAGGCTTTTCACTGTACCATAATTACTTAAAAGGATAATTTACAACTTTAAAAAAAAAAAATTATTTTGTTAAATCTTTAATTTGCTACCAACTTATAGTTGAACCTACAAAATATTGCTGACACAAAATTCTTTCAACTTTATGGTCTCTCAGTTTTATGTACCTGGGGGTGTATTTTACGCACATTCTAATAGTTAAACAAACATCTAAAGACATTAAGGAGACTAGCTTTTAAAAGCTTTGCAATATAATCGCCAAGGCGACGCTCGAACAATTTTCAGTTTTTGCTTGCTTTAATGGTGAATTTGCTGCTTACTTACCTAAAGTGTAGTTGTTTTAGAAATTATAAACAAATACATTTTGGATAAAACGTTTATAGAAAAATATTTATGGGTCTGAAACTGAAAAACATTATCAGCAAACAGCTAAGCAGCTACATTGGTGCGTGGAGATGGGATGACTTTTTATTGTCATACTTAGACATTAATAGGTGTTATATGTTGTTATGGGTCTCACCTTTAGTATATCATGATGAGATGTGTTTTATGACGCCCCTCCTGTTGGCAATTTCATCATTTAATGTTTTCTTATATGGTACAAATGTACATTGCAATGCATTACAATGTACTTGAAATGTATACCACTTTGGTAATGCATTTTGTTAAAATGTATTACGAAGTGCATTCCACAATACAGTTGAATTTTGTTATAACGAATTTTTGTTATAACGAATTTTTTTAAATGACTCGGTTGGTTTCTCATAGAACACCATGTTAAAAAATTTTGATTTTACAAATTTTGATATAACGAATTATTCGTTGTAAGGAACATGTTTTTAAGAACATTCTAATACCCACAAGCCTTTTTTATAACGAATTTTGAAAATTAATCACATGGCTCGCTTGTTTACACGCTATGTGAGCATGCGCATATCGCTTCATTTTACTTACGACAAAAATTAAGAAAAATTAGTTCCTTGCTTAGAGTTAAGCAAAAAAATCATTTAGCAAAATATGACGTAAAAAATGTCATATTCTGAAGTGAAAACGAGGTTAGACACTTAATTACAGTTAAGTAGAATTTTCATAACCAATTTGAATGCATTTAATGTATCTTTAAACAATATGAGTCTTGTCTAGTAATCCCATTACTTATCTCATTTTTACCTCCTTTGCTTATCTAATTTGTATCTAGTTAAGGACTAGCACAATTCTGAAACACGTGTTGTTACACTAAAATATGAATAATTATTTGAGGCACGAATTATTTGCATGGATTAACTTGAAAGAAATTGTCATGTTGACACTCATGGGTTACCAGATGCATATCTAATATCAATCTCCATAAGTTAATGAGAAAAGAAAACTGTAAGCCTACTTTATCCCAATGGAGCATGCCTTTAGGCTAATTGTTGTTGACAAATGAGGAAGACTTTAAGCCCAATTATAAAATATATGATGAAACCTGTCTTAAATGGCCACTTTTGGTACATTTTTTTTTTTGTATTACAAATCCCATTAGAAATTGCTTTCAAAGGGGAGGAAAAAATTGCAACGAGAAACTGCAAAAAATGCAACAGAAATTAATTACGGAAGAAATAAAAAATTGAATTTTGATTGAAAATTTTAAAGCGACGTAATGCAATGTACTAATCACTAAACGATCACGGAACAAATAAAAAACGCGTACTTAGTGCCGTTAAAGGAAGGAATAATTTTCGGAAATGAAAAATTCTTCTCTTTCTTTTGTACGGCATAATAAAGAATTCACGCGTTGGATCTTTATTCGCTTTAAAAGTAGAAACAAAAAAAAGAAAGAGAATGAATTGGGTGGTTGACGTAAGACGAGGCAGTGAAGCGGGGAATGAAGTGTCGTTTTGCTGCTCTTGTTTACAACGTGCTTGTCATGTAGGGTGACACTGAGAGCAAAGAAGTTGTTAGAATTCCAGCCTCGTTTTCATGAATAGACAGTACACGTAGCCTCGCATCAGGTGTGCGTGAAGGAAGCTAATGTGATGTTTCCTCGCAGTCACAGCTTTGTGTGCTCAACTGTTTATTAGAACCGAAGATTAACGGGCAATTACAGCCCCCCAGCATCCAATCAGTGGGAGGAATAAAAATGTCTGCGGGAAAAGTGAGGCCAATTTTACTGCTGGGCGAGGAGATGCTATTGCAAATTGGATCGTAATTAGGTCCGGCAAATTGAACGCGTCTGAGGATGATGGGCATTGTCGAAAATTGATGTTTATTTGCAGGTGATGAAAGTGCTGGAGTTTAGAGTAACACACTGAGCAGATGTACGAGTCTAGTGTTTCGATTCATAAATTATGAGGACAGCTGAAAGCCTGGAACCTTTCTAAAGGGAGCGGCGAAATTGGCGCTACTTGTTTGTTTTGTCGTAGACGTGAATGTACTGGACTGCGCACTCCAAATGGCGTTCATGATGAATGAAGAGGAGGCTCTGTTAGAGGATATGATGTCACGAGCTGCTCTCAACTTCCTGTTTCATTGTCATTGTGCGTCAACTATCGGTAGTAATGTACCGAGCGCGCCGAGTAATTGTCAAATAATTAGGTTCGCACGAATCTTATCTGACAATAAAATGAGTGCCGATCTAAATTTGACAATTACTCAAGCGCGAGGTGTATTTTATGAAAGAATTTACCGATAGAAAATCGGAGAAACGACCATGGGATCAAAATGCCATTTGTATTTTGGTTGTGAAAACCCACAGCAGATGGCGCAAAGGACGAGCGTGCATTACCGAAATGGTGAATGCAGCCACCTACGGCCACCGATCCGAAGGCGAACGGGGTTTGTTACGCGCTTCGGGATTGGTCGGACGAACGATAGCCGTTTCGTTACGCCGTTCTCATCGGTCGTCAAAGTACCGGGGAACATTATCGAAGCTAGTAGTAAATTCTCGTCTGGAAGTTATGCTGATTTCAACCAGCCATAACACAGACGGGAAGTGAAAAAAAAAAAGCTTTAAAGCTTAGCGATGTCGCTTTGGCAATGCTAGCTTCTTACCCACAATTCCTCGGTTCACAGTTTATGGTGTACCTTCTGTTTTGGCCCAGCTACTGATTTATTTCACAGTATTAGCACACTACAGCAGTCAAATGTGTCTCGGGCTTGGTTGCCATAGCGGCTGAATCCAGGATGCCAGTTTCGGTACCGTAATAGTTGATTAGACCGGGGTTTTATTGTTTTTATATATAAAAGTTGAGGTGGAAGTTGAGCACCATCATCCGAAAGGTAGCTCGGCTTGTAATGAGAACTGTCATAAATACAGTTTCCTCTTTTGTTTAGGTGGTGGGGTTGAGAGAGGAAGCAGTGGGGACGGCAAAAGGATGTACCATCCATTGATTATCACAAAAGATGACATGGCAGGATGAGTCCAATGCACGTGACCTGACCTTAAAGATGCGAGTTGACAGTTAAAACAAATGACACGGTTTGGTTAATTACCAAATGGATATGAATCTCTACATTTTAGGTGTTGACCGCCAGCATATATCAATGTCCACTAAGTGGGATACGTGGGCTATTGTGGAACATCATTGATTTTCACCCAGGAAGTTAAAATTACCATGATTTTAGTATATGCATTCATATTCTCTGTTTTTGATAATTTTGGAGTTTTTATTGGCTGAAAACGGTCTTGAGTTTTGTCATCTTGAATTTGGTCGTCATTTACGGAACAAAAGAACGAATATTTATGCTATCAATATCAACACCGACTGTTCATAACTCACGTATATCAATCTAACCCTAGTTGTCTCTGGGGATATAATTTGCCTATCTCCGTTCCTTCCTTTATCCTCACTTTGGGTCGCATTCGCCATATTTTTTAACCCTACTTTGGGTGTAAATTTGTCTAGAAACTGAGATATCTTTCCTCCTTATCTTTGTTACATAAAACTTTCAAAATGCGTTCTCCATTTTTTTTTTTTTTTTTTTTTTTTTTTTTTTTTTTTTTTTTTGAGTTGTTAGTTTTGACTGTTACCACAAGGGGAAGTCCACGCTCGATTTGACGCCCCCTCTATTTCACTAGTCCCGATGCCTATAGGCGTTTTAAGCAGTCTCTAACTCACGCTGTCCCACAATCCTCGACTGATAAGAGACGTCTCCTGGCAGTCTCTCGGGAATTGGACCGTCGCATCCCGGTTGCCACGGTTACCGCGATGCACTTTGAAGATGATGCCGATGGAGATCACTATTCATCGAAATGTTCCTTTTTTACCTCGGAACTGCGCGTTATTACAATTGGTTAAGCATAATAAAATAATAAAAATTAAAATTGAAAAAAAAAAAATTTGGCGGTTTTCGTCTAACGATTAAAGATGAAAGTGACAATTGTAGAAACCACTCAAGGAGGGGGTTGGTGAAGAATAGGAGGGTAGTGTTTTGAGTATGGGAACAGCGACAGATGGAAGATGAAGCTGGGTGTGGACGATGTGGAAGGCGGTTGGCAACCACAAAAGGGCGGGAGTTGCGTTGCTGGATGAAAGCGAAACGAATATCAACCGCAATTTAATGCAAGGAGGTCAGTTTGCGATGGTTTAAGTGTCTGCATTTTTTTTTTTTTTTTTTTTTTTTTGATGGATAATTACATTGTTTTAATTAAATCAGTAAAAAACATGTTCAGTATTGTTTCAGGGATGAATTGTTGACTTGTTTTGTTTTTTTTTGTTTTTTTTGTTTTTTTTAATGTTTAACTCGTTCGTTCGTGTCAAAGGTTTTGGTTTAGACAAGTTGTGTGCTGAGTAAATTACAAAACGTGCGCTCAACGTTGTTTGCATACCGAAGCGTGTGACTCGAGTGACATTGTGCTGTTAGGAGAAGCGGTAATGCAAAGTTTCTATTAAAGAAGAGACGATTTCTCGAGATCGTCACAACACTAGTTATTTTAAACGACGTTTTCCATTCATTGTGGCCACCAGGTGGCTATAGTGATGCAACCGGAAGTTGCATCATTTGGTCACGTTAAATAAAAGTCTGATAAAACAATAAGAGGATTATTTTTATTTTATTTTGTTGCAGTTTTTTTATCTTTTTCTATTTTGAAGTATGAAATGTTCATCAATAACACTTTGAGATGGTTGGGAGTACAGGGAGTACAGTCTGGGTCCCTCGTATTGATCTGTTGTAGATTCTTTTTTTACAGCGTTGTGCGAGAGGCTCATGTAAAATTCATGACATCATAAATAAGTCATCTCCAAACATATCCAGCAGCATATGTAAGGCTTTGAACAACTGTTGCTCGTGGAATTATTGTTTCGTTTTAGTTTTTGTTTTTTTGTTTTTTCGTAGTTCGAAAGGGAGATTATGGATGATGTATTTTTTTTTCTTTTTGTTGTTATTGTTGGAAATTTGCAAACGCAATGATGAATTGTCTGCCGAGCTCTGGGGCTCTGCAGAGGGACTAAGTCGCCATAAATGAAGTATGGAAATGAGATTAAAGTGTGTTTACAAAAAAAAAAATAAAAATTGGACAGACTCTCATTGGTTGGAGTGTTTGGTGCGTCACAAACTCAATAATACAATCTCAACAATAAAGTTGCTGCATTGTGGTGAAGCTTAATACATTGTAATACATCTTTCTATCTATTTATTAATCTATCTATCTATCAATCTATCATATCTATCTATCTATCTATCTATCTATCTATCTATTAGCTATCAATTTATATATTTATATATTTATCAATTTATATATCTATCTATCTGCCTATTTATCTATTAGCTATTAATTTATATATTTATCAATTTATCAATTTATCAATTTATATATTTATCAATTTATATATTTATCAATTTATATATTTATCAATTTATATATTTATCAATTTATATATCTATCTATCTGCCTATTTATCTATTAGCTATCAATTTATATATCTATAAATTTATATATCTATCTATCTGCCTATTTATCTATTAACTACCGATTTATATATCTATCTATCTATCTATCTATCTATCTATCTATTTATCTATAAATTATATATATGTATCAATTTATTTATATATCTATCTATCTGCCTATCTATCTATTAACTACCGATTTGTATATCTATCTATCTAACTATTTAGCTAACTATTTATCTAACTAACTATATATATATATATATATACTATCTACTATCTATCGATCTCTATTGATGTACCTACGTAAACATTAAAGCCAAATGAGCTTTTCATTGTTCGTGCATCGTGTGTCACACTCGACCCAGCAACTTGATTGGTTTACAATGATCACATGACCACGAGGGAAAAACATGGAAAACCAGGCAATCTGATTTCAACAATACCGGACAATGCTGTAGAAAACTTTTTGCGTTGTGATGACTACTCGACTACGACGCACCGATAATTAAAATGCAACGCACAACCCACAAAAGAACTGAAATAGGCTTAACCGATAAGGAGACAATCGCCAATCGATTTTGCCAGAAAGGAATAAGCCCGGACATTAAAGAATAAATTTTCAACAATTTCAAAAAAAAGGAAACAAAATTGTTTGAAAAACTCATAACCAACAAACCTTCGGCGCTTTAAGCTTTTCCACACTTGATACTTCCAATTAAAAAGTATTTTTGCAGATACTGAAGGGGATTGCGCAGACCCGCGACAGAATCCTGAATGATTCGAGTAGAAATGGAATGTCAGCTGAAATAGAATTGATAATAAAAGCTGCGATCCTTCCGTAATCCTTTGGGCATGGCATGTCTGGGGCGTCGACATTTTCATGGCGCGAGGCTTAACTAGACTTTGATTAATAAGGAGCCCTGGGCTGGGCGGGGGATTAAAGAACGGTCTCTTCATTACGCATGCATCGCCACCTTGAGGCGTTGTTATGAAGCTACTAATTGATTTTGGTCCACGGTCCACTTATGCGTGGTTTTGGCTGCATGCACTTTTGTCATTAAAAATTCTCGATCAATAGGACGCGTTTGGAAAAGGATTTTGCAACGTAATGAGCAGATTTTGAGAGTTTTTCGA
>JAQFXT010001864.1:0-14784 GCA_034683725.1 Strigamia crassipes
TAAATCCGGGAAAATTATAAATCCGGGAAAATTATAAATCCGGGAAAATTATAAATCCGGGAAAATTATAAATCCGGGAAAATTATAAATCCGGAAAAATTATAAATCCGGGAAAATTATAAATCCGGGAAAATTATAAATCCGGGAAAATTATAAATCTGGGAAATACATCAAATCAAGTCATTGCTAAATTTAATAAATTATATAAATAAAAACCGTAAGAAAACAGAAAATAAAAAAAAAATAAAAAAAATCAAAGGCACTGTAAATAAATGAAAATTATTTTTAAATAATTGAATAAACCGTAAATCAAACTTAAATCACTAAATAAACAGTAAATCAACCTTAAATCACTGAAAAAAAAAAACAGAATCAACTTCAAATCACTAAAAACAAATGTAAATCATCCTTAAATCACTGAAAAAACTGTAAATCAACCTTAAATGACGGAATCAACCGTAAATCAAACTTAAATCACTGAATAAACTCTAAATCAACCTTAAATCATTTTTTTTTAAAACGTAATTAATCTTAAATCACTAAAAACAAACGTAAATCATCCTTAAACCACTTAAAAACCCGTAAATCAACCGTAAATCACGAAATAAACCGTAAATCAACCTCAACTTACAACACTATACAACTATCAACTAAAAAATAAACTGAAGTAACTAAACACCAAAAACAACTATAAACCAACAAAAATGACAAAAAATTAACAAAAAAGTACGAAAGTCAACAAAGATGTCCGAAAATCAACAAAGGTGTCCAAAAATTCAACAAAGATGTCCAAAAATCAACAATGATGTCTGAAAAATCAATATAGGATACTGTAGGAACAAAAAAAAATGTCCAATCTCAAAATTCGGAAAAAAATACCAAAATTAAAAAATTAAAAATAAAAGCTGCAGGAACCGTTTCAAATTCCAGTCCCAGACGGCGCTCGCAATATAAAAAAATTTCTAAGGCGAAACCTCCGGCTGATAACCTTGCAACTCCGGCATCGCGTACGCCTCAAGTTCAACTAAACTCAACATGATTTCCATCGGGATTTCAACAATTGGTACAGCCAGCAAAGCTGCCGTCGGCAGAGTGCCGTGTTTACTGCTGCGTCACAGGTTGTTTGTTCAAAATGTCATCTTTGTTGAATGAAATTTAACCTAAATTTAAAATAAACTTCTTTAAAATTCATCTACGTGGCCGACCTTATTCCAGATAAGGCCACAACAGAGATTAATAACTGATAACAATTCTTTTCTGTTTCTCATAGTTCGTGGTGGAGCCATGTCGAAGTTGGACCCCCAGATCCTATTTTGGGAGTGACAGAAGCATTTAAGAGAGACACAAATGCTAAAAAAATTAATTTGGGTGTTGGGGCTTACAGGGATGATCATGGAAAGCCATTTGTCTTGTCAAGTGTGAAAAAGGTGAGTTAGAAATGTAGTGCTGGAATACTATTGCGAAGCACCAGCTGAACAGGGATCAAATTTAGTACCGGAAATATGTATACACTTATCCCCGATTTACACTGCACTTGTTTTACACGATTTTGCTTTTACACGGTTTATAAATTAACAGATTTCAAAAAATTGATAAAAATGTATATTCCGCTCCATATATGCCTAAACAAAGATTTGATGACATTTTTGAATTTTATTCTTTTGGTAACACTGATGAAAACAACAGGGGATTTCCGGTGTTAAACAACAGGGGATTCCCGGTGTTGTAAAATACATATATTGTATTACATTCATATGTTTGTTGTTTTTTAAACTAAGTATAATTTTAAGTTTTCTAAGATGTCTTACTTTTGTTTTAGTTAAATAAATGACCGAATCATGCACATGTTGGGGTTATTTTCGTTTTACACGATTTTACTTAGCAAAATCCAAGATTTCAATTTACGGTTTTGTGCAAAATCGATCTTCAGTGTAAATCGGGGGATAGGTGTATATGTATATATACATGTATACGTATACACATATATACGTAGAGAGATTTTTTTACATTTTTGTATTTTCTTATTTATTTAAGGCTGAAGAGATTATGCGGACTAAGAACCTGGATAAAGAGTACGCGCCGATTGCTGGAAATGCAGATTTTTGTAAGGCTTCCATTCAGTTGGCTCTGGGAGAGGACAGCCCTCAGTTGAAAAACAACCAGGTGACTCATTAATTGTTTATTAATTATAAACACCAGCTGAAAAAATAATTGTGGTTGTGTCATTCGTTTTTCATTTTTCATAGAATGCAACGGTGCAAGGTATTTCAGGAACTGGGTCACTTGCAATAGGTGCTGCATTCATTGATAAGTTTCATAAAGGACCTAAAGACATTTATTTACCTACACCAAGTTGGGGCAACCACACTCCTATTTTTAAGTAAGTTTTGCGCGTGGATCGGCATTGGGTCGACACTCATTAGGTCGACAATTCGTCACTGGCGGACGGATTGTCGCTCCAATACATGCGTAGTCATCTCGCAAACTGCGCTTCTGCCTAAAATACGCTTACAACATCTTGTGTTGCAATTCTTTTGACTGAATGCATAAATGCCGCAGAAAGGCTAGCCAACCACAGGTGCACTTAGATTCATTTGGTCACAATTTATTTTAACTTTGGCTTTTCGGATAAGTAATTGCGCTCAGTGAAAGCATATCAAGCTGAAAAGCCTAACCTAACCTCCTGTAAATTCAATTCCTTTTGTAGATCCGGATCCATCTTCCTCTGTTTTCGTCATTTCTTCTGTTCATTGCCCAAAGCTCTTTCTTGTAAAGGTGTCCATTAGGAAAAAGAATAAAGACAGAAAATAAAACATTTTGGTTAGTTGTGGTTAATTTAGAAGTTACTAGCACACATTTTGTGAAGTTTCCACTTTTGTCTTGTATTGTCCCGTGTGCCAATTCTTTGTATTAAATTTCTTCAGTACACACTGTAGTGGCCAAAGGTGTGCCTGAAAGCACTGTGGGGAGAAAAGAGTCATATCATTCATTTGTCTTTTTGTTTCACATGTTATTTTAAATTATATTGTACATTTTGAAAGAGTTTTAATATTGGTAATTATATTTGGTTGTTGCAGGAATCGAGGATTGAATGTAAAACATTACCGTTATTACAATCCTAAGACATGCGGGTTTGATTTTCAAGGTGCTCTTCAAGATATTGCTGTAAGAATGTATTTTAAAGCATTTTTTTCCTTGCAAGGACAAAAACAGCATTTTAAAATCTAAATTTCTACTTTATTTTCAGAAAATTCCTGAAGGTTCTATAATACTACTTCACGCTTGTGCTCACAATCCTACCGGAGTGGATCCAAAACCAGAACAGTGGAAAGAAATTTCCAAAGTTATACAGGTCTCAATAACAAAAACTAAATTATCTCTAATCACCATAATAGGTTCAATCAGTATTATTTTACTTTACTCCTTTTGTGATTTTTGGTGACCAATTCACAGAAATTTCAATTTTTTTTTTACCGATTGAACCTAATATGATGCTGTGCATGAAATTCAACTTATATATATACATCATAAATTCTCTAGTTGTACGCAGGCCCCCATTAGACCGCGGGCCTCTATTTAAGTGCGAGGAAAAGCAAAAGTTTGACCGTGCCTGCTTACATTCATCTTCACAATTCTTTGGTTATTTAAATTAAAATTATTCCAATATTCATGTAAATTAATAATATTTATCAGTTTAATCGATTATATTCGCACTTTTTTTTTATAGTGTAAAGGGAAAATACTCAAAAAGTATTTGCAAATATTATCAACTAAACCAATAAATACCGTATTTCTTCAATTTAAAGTCGCCCTCGATTACAAGTCGCTCTCAATTACATGTTGCAGCAAAATATCAACACTTGGAATACAAGTCGCCCTCGAATACAAGTCGGGGCTAATATTCGAGGGCGATTTGTATTTGTATTTTGCAGTTGAACTAGTAGGTTTTTTGCCTAAAAGTGGATTTTCTAATGTTAGAGGACGTAATTAGGACGTAACTCCAAAACATCGTCATGACATAAATGGGAACGTTTACATGATGAAATGTTATGTGGAATTTGACGTTCTCAATTAAAGTCGCTCTCAAATAAAAGTCGCCCTCGATTATAGGTCGTGGCAAAAAATTCCATAAGCAAATATAAGCCGCGACCTTTAATCGAAGACATACGGTATTATTAATTTAGGGGAATATTGGAATAATTTGTCGTTGGCAGCAATTTACAGGTTTCTCAAAATTGGTTAAAGTGCAAACACAACATAAATACCAATCAGAAGATTTATGGTTTTTTTGGTTGCTGTGTATTTTTATTAGTTCTTACGCGTACATTTTGTTTTTATAGGATCGGAAATTACTCCCATATTTCGATATGGCGTACCAAGGCTTTGCTAGTGGCGACACTGCCAAAGATGCATACGCGGTACGATTATTTCTGCAAGACAACCATAATATTGCCTTGGCGCAATCGTTCGCAAAGAATATGGGACTTTACGGTAAGAAAATGAATTGCGCAATTTAAAAAAAAAAAAACATTTTAAAATGTAAAAATGTAATTGATTTAGGTGAAAGAGCAGGTGCCTTTTCATTCATCTGTGCCGATAAGAAAGAAGCGGAGGCTGTGCTTTCTCAACTAAAAATTCTCATCCGTCCGATGTATTCCAATCCACCGATTCACGGCGCACGGATTGTCTCTACCATTCTCCACGATCCACAACTTAAAAGCGAATGGTAACGTAGAAAGCACTGCAAAACAAATATAGGGATACCAGAAATTTCCCCGTGGCCTGACCTATCCAGATTTCCCGGTACTAAATTTGTTCCCAGTCCAGCCCTGACAAAAGAGCGTAAAACGCAGTGGTGTAGCAAGAAATGAATGGGCCCCGTGTGCAAGTTGGGTCGATGTGGGTTGGTGGGCCCTTTATTCAAGAAAACACTTTTTTATCCTCAACTATTGTTTGTGGTTTAGGTTGGCGGAGGTTAAAGGAATGGCAGATCGTATTATAAGTATGCGGCAAAAACTAAAAGACAATTTGGCGAAAGAAGGATCCCAGCGTAATTGGGAACATATAACAGATCAGATAGGAATGTTCTGCTTTACAGGAATGAATTTGCAGCAGGTTAGTTGAAAATGAATTTGACTAACAATTTATTTATTTATTTTATTTTATTTTTATTTTTATTTTTTAGGTTGAATCGCTGATCAAGAATTATTCTGTGTATTTGACGAAAGACGGTCGCATATCAATTGCGGGTGTTTCGTCCAATAATGTGGGATATTTGGCTCATGCAATGCACCACGTGACAAAATAAACATACTGTTGTTGTTAAATTCAGAAGTTTAATATCATGTTACAGACGACAAATTTGTTAATATTTTTTCTTACTGATAAATAAACAAGATATTGCAGAAACTAATTTTGAATTTAAACAAAAAATTCTGAAAATTTAAAAAATGTGAAGTGAGCGATAAATTCAAATGAGTCTTATCAAATGGTAACTCTTCTGAGTTATGCTTACTCTCAGGTCTGTTTATTATTGTTTGTCTAGAGGTTGTTTATAACGAAATCAGTTGAGTTTCGGTGGTTGATGACTAACTTCGAAAAGCCGGCTATGTCTCAACTCTGTCCGTGCGTGTTTTGGTTAAGACTAACCACGTGGTAGCAATTGTTCCACGACAATTGAGTCACTCACAGAGTTCTTTTTCTAGTATCGCTATTCGCTATAGCAAATCATCTGGAGTGACAAAAGAGTCAAACGCTCGATCACAAGAACGAGCTTCTAGAACCACGAATCACCGGGTCACTGTCCTTTGAACGAATCACGAATATTCAGATCTGCACAAAGTGGCGCAATAGTCATCCTGTTTCGCTGTCTAATACGAAGGCACTGTATTTCGACTGCTTGATATTACCGTCAGAAACTGAGTTGACGGATCCGTGCTCCAGGGTTGCAACACCTGTCCTCCCTTAACTCGAAATTGCTTGTATCAACTGTGCCAGCATCTTGTTCGTCTGTAGAGCAGACAAAGAGTTTGTTACTCGCACTACATGCACAGGCTGAATTAGTTTTTTGTCAATTAACATTTCCTCGCCACACTTCTTTTTCCACTTCTCGAATTTTTAATAAATTTGCTCTGGTTTTCTCTTTTCCGCTATGTACACAGTTTGGCTCCCCCTGTTTGTTTTGGTTATTGTGAATTGCCATAGTGTTTGGTATTAGGATTTGGTATTCATGATAAGTCCATACGATGTTTTTTACTCGGGTTCAGAGTTTCTTCTTCTAAATCTGGTTCCTGCCTCTTACTTTTAATCCCTCTTCGGTTTTGTACTGGTACGTACACCTTCATCAGTGCAACTTCTTTACCGGTCAAATTGATGGCAAGCAGAAACAACTTTGCCATTTTCTTCAATTTGTTGGTTTTGGGGGTCATCTTTGTCGTTCACATGTAATTTGTGAAAATATCCGACCCTTTCCTTTTCTTTGGACGGGTGGGTCATGTAACCAGTGCCAGTAAAAAACGTGTAACGTTTCACGGGCACTAAATTTGGCGCGTGATTCCACACATCGACTCGGTCGTCCATGATGCACACCACGGAATCTCCATTCGGGAAAAAATGCTTTAAATTCGCAGCTTTCGAGTGCGGTTCGATGAATTCGTCTCGCGATAAAATGCATCTTGAAAAGATACTGTAGTCCGGATCCAACAGCAAGCGATTTCATTAGCTTCACTGCATGACCCGTAAACAAGCGGTTGGTGATGCTTCGCTGCATGGCATCGCACACTCGCAGCCGTTTTCTTTGATAATTATCTTTGATAATTTTGGCCAGTATGTATGCACTAGACAATCAATTGCACCCAAAAACCTCAATTTTCCTATTTTTTTTATTTAGTTCAATCCAAGTTTTGCAATATTTCTTCACTTAACGAATTCAAAATTTTACAAAATCAACACTACAAAATCCACAACCAAACTCCACTAATTTATATTTCCGCGTTTTCTTGATCACCGCTATGCGTTACACTCCTTTTCACAATAACTGGAATAATGTACTCGTCATCTACCATCCTATCATCGTCTTTGTCCTTGTTCCTGCTGCTCCTGTAATCAGTTTCATTGCAAAATAAAATCAGCTTTGTCACTTTGAGCTTAGGCATTTCATTCTTCCCTTTAATCTTCTGTCTAACCAGCATGTTTCTCTTATTTTTGTCACGTCCTGGATTACAAATCCCGTTACATTTAATCGAACCATCCGATGTTGTCCTGTCTCCGTACGAGGAGAGCGATTCAGACTTCCAGTCGTTGGTTAAAGGATTCATCAAACTGTTCAATTCTTTGCCACGTTGAATGTCATCGCACGAATTCAATTCCTGCAGAAGAAGATCCATGCTAGAACTTTTCTCTAAGTGGGGAGTGGCAATTGGAAGTGCATCTATTGACGGTGAATTACCAAGTTGCCCCACCTGACGACTGGCACAGTTTGGGCATACCTGAGGTGCAGAATCTGCGAAATAAGTAGCAAAAAGAGAAAAACGTGCCGTCACAATCTTTTAAAATATGTTTACTTGCAAATTTTTTACTACTCGATACACGGTAATCCGTATGTTGCAATTGTTTAGATGCATGTTCTGGAAAATATACATAAAAATAAATGTGCATTTAACATCTTTGCAAATGGGCCCCCTTGCAACTATGGAATATGGGCTCCTTTATTTTTTTCATGTTTTTTCACCACTAAAATTTTGGGCCCTTGGTTTTAAAGTTTTGGTCGTGAGTCTCCAATTTGCAGTGGGCCCCTTTATTTTCACTCCTCACGACCGCAGAATATTGGCCCCACGACGAGGGGGGTAGCCATTCACAAAAATTGCGTATGAGGTTTTGAAATCCTGTTTTCAGGATTTTAGGAGGATTTTTTAGGATTTTAAGATAATTATTCAGGATTTCAAGAGAATTACTTAGGATTTCAAGAGAATTGCTCAGGATTTCAAGAGAATTACTTAGGATTTCAGGCGGATTTCTTTTAAGATTAGATCGATTTTACACAATTCCAAGATTTTTAGGATTTTCAGAATTTCTTGGATTTCAGAGATTTGCTAACGATTTCATGGATTTGCTGTTGATTTGAAGATTTCAGGCAGATTTCTTTATGGATTTAACCAAATTTTGCAACAATTTAAAAGATTTTATAAATTTCTAAAATTTCCAGAAGATTTGTAAGATTTCCAAAGGATTTCTAAGATTTCCAGAAGATTTCTAGGATTTCCAGCAAATTTCTAGAATTTCCAGAGGATTTCTAAGATTTCGAGAAAATTTTTAGGGTTTCCAGAGGATTAATAGGATTTTCAGAGAATTTCTAGGATTTCCAGAGAATTTCTAGGATTTCCAGAAAATGTCTAGGATTTCCAGAAAATTTCTACGATTTCTAGAATTTCTAGCATTTTAAAATTCAAAATCTTAACCCGTACGAGATTTCCAGCATTGGCTACCCCACAGAATATGGGCCCCCCACGAACGCAGAGTACAAATCCACTAATGTTTGCTACTTTTTTGGGAATTTTTTGATTATGGGGCCTTGGTTTCGGCCGTAGACCGTAGTGCAGGGGTTGGAGGTCCGGCCGGTACGCATTTGGGTCACATTTTGTCCGGAAAAGACACCACAAGCTTTTGGCCTACTTGATGTTATTTTCAGCTTGCTTGTGGACGACGTTCCATCACTTATGTGTGCTAATTTCTTCACGACTCGAATTCCGTGTTGATATGTGCGAGATTTCAATTGGTTCGAGTGCGAGATTGGACTAAGATTCGGTAAGGTCGGTTCGGGTTCACTGAAAGAATACACCGAAAGGTTTTTTGACGACCTGCTGCACTTTGAATTAAGCCGTGTTTTTCTTCTTTCGTCCGACTCGTTGCCGGACGCCAATTTGGGCCCCATGGTCGAATTTCGATTTATCAATAAAGCACAATAAAAATTACTTGAAAATTTTGATAAACGCCAATAGGTTTGCGCAAACTTGTACAAATGGCTGCGGAATACTTCATATTTTACCCGGTCGCGACCGGTGCCGCCCAGAAAAATCAACATTATTGCGTCAGATGTTCATGTCAACAATATCACTCTCCATACCATCATCACAAGAGGAATGGGGATCAAAGTTAGGGGGGGAAAAAACACAAACTGACCAATGCAAACCAACAGTACAGGCAAGCGGACATCGTTGTCCCGTCACATGCTTATCCGCAACCTAACTGGCGACTGGCTTTCGAAAAACAATAAATTGAAGGACGAAATGGAATTCATATTGGCCGAACACAGACGCATTGTTCAGGGCCGCCAAAACGCTCTGTGTAAATCGTGGGTGTACCACGTGGCTTCACCCCTGGCGAATTCACTCAAGAACCGTCTGCAAAGTAACGATTTTGCAAACATCAGTGAAATCAGACGGAATTTGTTTCAGAAATATCTCGATTATTCGAGCGATCCTAGACACATCACTTCGTTGGACTTCAGTCGACCGGATGAGTACGACCCGTTTGTGTTGATGAAACATCGCCGTTACCGGGTGGTCACGGGGCACCTGCGCGACCCGTTTTTGATGAAATGGAAGGACCCTGAAAACGAAAGAAAGTTTATTAATTCAAAGTTGCCGTTTGGCAGTGATTCAATGTCGAAAAAATTGTCGAACATGTGCGGTCACATGCAACTCGTCACACCTTGATGTTTTCTATGTTCATTTCAAGATTTTGTTGGAAATAATTTTATGTATTTCGAAAAATTATTAAAAGTTGTTAAATTCGGTACAATTTTCATAAACATTTTTATGTATTAATATTGTGAAAACGTTTTTATTGTGTTAAAATTTAAATATAACGTCGTGTGAATGTTTTTTCTACCGGTAGCAAAAACATAGCTCGCTTATGCGTGTTGGATATCCAGAAGAATTGCTGGATGACAAGAAACTCTTTGAATTGTACAAAGACGTAAGATCCGATTACCAGATATAGTGTTGTGTTGTTTAACAAAATATGCTTTTTGTTGGAATCCGAAAATAAGAAATCGCATGGTAATTTGGAAAATAAATTTACTGCAAGCTGACCTAAGTTTCTTAGGATACCGCATATCCGGCTAAGAAATACGACCAGATCCTTCAAAACTCGCTGACATTGACTCTTTGTCTAGGGGTGTTAACGTAACTGGGTTTGTGTTTGGATTTTTTGATAATTTTTTGTTTGCGGATTAAAGATGGTACCGGATCGCAACCGTCGTTAGGAGTCCGAATGTCGTGCACTTTTATGGTGTCGTCCGCCAAATAAAACTGTGATTAATGTACTGATAGTTATTTAATTTTGAATTTTTGATAATATAAGGTGTACCAGTAAGATGTACGGTTTGATGTCCCCGTTCTTGGAAAATATAAACATTCGAGTTAAAATAAAATAAAAAATAAAAAAGATTTTCTGCTTATCGAAACTCGAAACATCCAGGTTTTCCGATTACCCAGAATTCCAGGTTTTCTGATTACCCAGCATTCCAGGTTTTCCGATTACCCAGCATTCCAAATTTTCGAAAAACCGAAGTAAAAGTATAAAAGCAACAAACACGATCGTACAAATCATTCGGCGTCTGTGATTGGTCGCGACAACACACCGTTCGTGAAAAATAAAAAAGATTTTCTGTTTATCGAAACTCGAAACATCCAAGTTTTCGAGAAACCGAAGTAAAAGTATACAAACAAAACGACGACTATACAGATCAATCAGCATCTGTGATTAGTCGCTACAACACACCGCTCTTGATAAATACTCGAATTAAAAAAGACCACTCTTTCGATAGTTATTTGTTCGTTTCTTCCGACACCAACATTCGAAAATACTAAATCTTTGAAATTGGTCAACTTGGCAGTTTTTTTAATCGCACCTAAAGTTTCACCTTTTCGTGTTACCGAAATACGCGTTGCCATAACTTTTGTCTTTTGTCGAGCTCTGATATATTACCAACTTCTTGCAATGGCATTTTACGATCAAGACCAATCCGAGCCTTTAAATAATCAAATCGAGACACTCGCCGAAAATGCTAGCATACTTGATGCGATGGAACTATTTGATGGACAGGGGAATAGGGTACTTGAGGCAGTGCAACTATTTGTTGGACAGGGGAATAGCGTGTGGGCACCAAAGGCATGGTTTGCAGACGTCAATCAAAACGATAGTGAAAACTTACCTATCTGTACTCCAATTCCTGAACCTAAACGGACAAAACGCGTCTTATGTAATTCCAAAGGAGCGATTGCTGCACGCGAAAACAGAAGAAAGAAGAAACTTCAAGAGCAGGAAAAGCTCAAAAAGTTCGAAGAACTGAAAGAAGAAAGTAAAAATCAAGATGACGAAGCAGCCGAGATGCGAGCAGCGGCCGTAATCCGTCCGCCAGTTCTTGGCACGAATGAAAATTCTGTATCTTCGGACAGCGAAACGAGACAAAGTGTCAATTCTGTATCTTCGGACAGCGAAACGAGGCAAGATGTCAATTCTGTATCTTCGGACAGCGAAACGGGACAAGGTGTCAATTCTGTATCTTCGGACAGCAAAACGAGACAAGATGTAAATTCTGAATCTTCGGACAGCGAAACGAGGCAAGATGTCAATTCTGTATCTTCGGACAGCGAAACGGGACAAGGTGTCAATTCGAAAACGGAAGCCAAGAAAGCAAAACACGCCGCCAAAGCTCGCGTCAAGAGACTCAAGAAAAAGAATGACGATACTGCTCAGGATAAAGTGATTAGTGACTTAGAGGCAAAGATCGAAGCGGGTAAAAAGCGAAAAGCGCCGAGTTTGGAAGCGTATGAATTTGTTCAATACGTACAAATGATTTACAAGACCGTTTTAGCCAACGAGAAGGAATTAACCATAATGGCCCAAAGAATCATCGAGCCCGAGCAACCACCACTCAAGAAACGACGCGTTGGTGACAGCTGCGGAAATTGTTACCACGTATCCGGTGGCAAAATTTCGAGGCACTGTTGTTCGACATGTGGCACAAAGCCAACTGCCCAAATGACGTCACTTAGCGATTTATTTCCAGCGGTTTAGACCACGCGTGTTATTTCACCAATTGTTCTTCAATTTCTAGTGTGATTGTCACTGGTCAAAATGGCGCACGCTCTTCACGGCAAAAAAGACGTGAGCGCAGGAAGTCTTTGCTTGGGTTTCTCATCCACTGGGACCCGATGCGCCAAAGCAACACTGTTTATGTTACTTTTACTGGCCAATGGCCGCCGTGATTACTGGTTGATTTTGTACACACAGTCCCTGCACGGAAATAGACTTTCAAAGCATTAACCCCTAGACAACGTGTTATGGAACTAGTGCTATCTTTTGGTGATTTCTTTTAAGTGTGT
This sequence comes from Strigamia crassipes, assembly GCA_034683725.1. Classification (NCBI taxonomy): domain Eukaryota; kingdom Metazoa; phylum Arthropoda; class Chilopoda; order Geophilomorpha; family Linotaeniidae; genus Strigamia; species Strigamia crassipes. Next base: position 12,390 of record JAQFXT010001864.1, read on the forward strand.
GTTGTGTCCAACATCCCCTGGTCATACACTCACACTAGTTTTTGTTGCCCAGGTGAAATCATTTGCCATTTGTCTCGATTAGCAAATTATTTCAAGCAATTTAACCACTGACAATTTTTTTTTCTTCTTGTTTACACACTGGTAATTTCAATTTTTTTTTTAAGTTTTGCATTTTTTCTAATTTTTTTTTAACATTTAATAAAATTGAAATTATTTTTTGGCTTCACCTACGTCGCATCTGTTCGTGAAACACACAGTCTACTTGATCCTTCTTCCGTTTCAAATTTATATTCCGTTTGGTGCGGTTTAGCACTCGGGATTCGTAATGTTCAATTTCAGAAATTTTGTTTTATCACCACAGGTATGGTTTGTCCAAACACCACTCGTCGCCTTCCAAACCGTCCGCTAGTAGCATAGCCGAAGTGACCGTTGCTTTATGAATAATTGCTCGGTTTCCTTTTAATTTGGCAGTGCATCCCCGCAGCTTGCTGTTCGGTACACTAAGAATGTTCATTTCACAACGTCTAAAATTTGATCTGCGTCACAAAAATCGTTTTACGGTTTTGTTCATTATATGTACTGCCCTTTTTTAATTGGTCTAACTGAACTGTAACGTATGGCGCAGGTATTTCGATCGTGTACATTAATATTCACGTATGGGATTGTAGTAAAATCATTCGTTTCGTTTGAGAAAATCAGCGTCTAGTTTGGAAGAATTATGTTTAGATGTTGTGGTTAATAAATTCGATTGTTTGCAATATCGCTTAGCGAATCAACCTTCCGCACTTATCAGCAAAATATTGGATCGATTGTGTCCGATTGTACCTATCGACCATTCTTTTCCAACGTCTTCGTTCAACCTGGCACGAAAACATTGCGCCGGTTGCAAATGTTTGATCTGCCATTACATTCTTTACTAGATAAAATTGGCCAAGTTTGCAAAAACCTTTTGGATTTAGACATGTCCGATTGTGTAGAAATTTCTTCCGGATCCTTAATCGATTTGCTGCAACGTTTACCACGAATTCAACGGTTGAATTTCAGCGACAGTGCGGAATGCACGGATCAAATAGTGGCCGAAGTTAGTCAAAACTGTTCGCTTTTAATGCATCTAGATACGTTTGGGTGTAGAAATGTCACCGACTTTGGGCTTTCTTGTCTAATTAATTGCAAGAAATTGCAGTTTTTGTGCGTCGCCCGCACTGGCGTCACACCCATGGAGTGTCTTCGCAGTTTGAACCAACTGCCCCATCTAAAAACGTTTCAACATGATTTCGACACCGAGTTATTCGAACTGTTAAAACAACAATTCAATTTCGACAAATCTTCATTGCCCACTTATTCACTCGAAGACACGAGGACGTATGGTGAAAGCAATAAGGAAAATGCCATCATTCAGACCACAATTTTTCCCAATTTGCTCAACTTGTCCTTTCAGGATGTCTCGTCTTTGGATTCTAATATCGTCTTGAAGCAGGCTCGCCGATTGACCAGTCTACAGTTAACTAGTGTTAGATTGGTTGACCTTAGGTTTAAAACGTTGTTCCGTTTTCAACGAAACCAAAACAACTACTGGTAGTTTGAAGGTATTATTCAAAAATTTACTCGTTCTGTGTGTTGATATGGACGAAGAAGAAGCCATTACTGAAATGGAATTAAAAATGTTGGTGTTACAATGTCGAAATGTAAAAAGTTTGTCATTCACTGGTTGCAGGACAGTTTGTGACAATTTTATTTCAGAACTTGTTGAATTGGACAGATTTACATTTTAGGATGTGTCACTCGATCACTTTGCGTTCTGTAATGAAATTGATAAAGCTGCAAAATTCTTTGAAAAGAGTATCTCGTATTACGTGTAATAATATTGAGTCTTCAGCTGCTGGTGAATCGAAGCCCATATAAAAAGTAAGAATTTGGATTGCACTGTCATGCTTTAATAACAAATTACTTATTCTTTTCTTAATCCCAATAATAGTTGAATTATCACCTAAAGTATTATCTCTCGTGAGTTCACAGTTTAAGAATTATATCTGTAGAATGATTTTCTTCTATAACAAGAATCTGAGGATTGTAGACTTCATGCAATTGCAAATGCAGAAGAAAGAATTATATTACAGGCAAATAAATGTAATTAACTTAAGGCTTTGTCTAAAATCACAGTGTTTTAAAGGAAAAAATAGAAACAAAAATTGCCACTAGCTGTCACCTAAACCCCTAGATACCCAAAGAACCAATCCCCAGTCTAAAAAAATCACTGCCACACGCTCACACGTTGTTTTTTCGCTGCGCTTTTGTTACGGATTCTGGTTAGTTTTTTGCATTATTTTCGTTTTTATATGGCGGAAGATGCTTCTACGGCCGAGTCGGCCAAGAGGGGCCGCCCGCCCGCTTCTAA
>JAQFXT010001865.1:0-14780 GCA_034683725.1 Strigamia crassipes
TGTTTTATTGTAGTAATAAACGTTATTTTGAAAAGTGCCACTTTTTTTCAAATGTCCTGATTTTGGACCAGAGGTATATAACTTGATCATGTGATCATTCTCAACCAATAAGGAAAAGCCAAATTTAAAAATTTAAAAAGCACCGTGTACTTGTACCCCGGTACTTTTTCGCCAATCCAAAGTATCGTGTATCAGTATCGCGGGTACTTTTAGCCAACGCGGGAATCTCCTTTTTTCTTTGCGTGGAGCGCTATTGTAATCGTAATCTATTCAGGAAACTTAATCGAGGCAAAAAAAAATCAAATTGTATTTAGCCTGCTTACGAGTGGGTAATGCACTCATCGATAAGAACTTAATTTCAAATTTTAAATGCCAGCAGTGGATTTGGGTTTAGTAATACTTTCAGCGGTTTGCAGAAACAATAGATGCATCTGCATTCAATGTTCAATGTCATTTATTGTAATGCAAAAATTGTTACACAACGCGTACATGCCGTACATAAAAGGAAGCAATTTGTACGCTTTTATCAGGCAAGGCCAGATTTAGGTACACGCTAAAGATGCTACATAGTACATCGTTAGTTTGATTGCGGTCGGATCGAATTCAATCCGATTCAAACCGCATTCGGATTGCATCGGGTTGGATTCGGATGGTCCAAAATCCATCCGATTTTTTTTTTTTTTTTTTTTTTTTGGATCGGATTGGATCGTGCAAAATTTTTATCCAGCAAATTCGGATTGGATCGGCAAAAAAAGCCGAAACCCATCCGTAAAATTCGAATTTTGAAATATCGAAAAAATAAAAATAATATAAACGAGACATTTTCTTCTCGTTCGTATTTGTTTTCTTTTCCCCCCGCGTGCTATTTGAAAATGTTTTTTTTAATTCTATTCTGATATCGGCCCCGAGATTTTTTTTTCCTACGTTTTTGCGTCGTTTTTGACGTTTTTGGGACGTTTTGTACATGTTTCGGATGAAAAAGATCAGAAACGTACGCAAAACGTCAGGAAAATGTTGGAAAAGATCGAAATAAGATTTTAAAAAAACATGCGAAATATTTTATTTAACGTCGTACTTAGTAATTGCGACGTACTAAACGTTTCGGACCCGATCCGATTCGCAATCCGCAGTTACGGTTTGAATCGAATGAAAATCGGATCGAATGGGTCAAAACATTTTTTTCGGATAGGATGGCAAAATTTTTTTTGCCCATCCGAAAATTTTTGGATCGGATCGCATATTTTAAAAATCCGATCCAGACCGATCCAACCGCAAAATAAAAATGTTTTGATTATTCCTTGTGGATGTTTACATGAATTTAGCTTCGAATGCAACAGTTGCTTAATAAAAGGAATAAAGTTGACGTTTGGCAGCTGTCGCGCTATAAATTGACACATCTGCATGATTGAATCAACTTGAATAGAAAAATGGCGTTGTACGAAAATATTTAATTTTTTCAATTAATTTTTGTTTTGTTTTTTAAAAAAATAAAAATAAAAATCATTTTTCCTGAGGTTTCAACACAACGAAGTTAGAAAGCTATAAATCAAAGACCCCGCCCCGCAGACTTCGGGGACCCTGTAAATCCGTTGGTGATTGGCTTATGTGCACTGGGAGGTGACGTCACGGCCAACCAATGTTGGAGGTTGCGAAGGCGGTCGATCGCGCTCGGGTTTTTGCTCGAACCATGGACAGAGCTAGACGAAGCTCAGCTTAACTCGTTCTGGATCGAATAAGTTGATTTTTTGTTTTTTATTTTTGTTTTTTATTTTTTGGTCCGAGGGGGAAAAAGTGTCGTTTTGCTGACAACGATTTTGGTTAGTAATGGAGAGCAGTGCGGAAAGTGGTGTTGGTCAATCGGCTTTACCTCGCACGTCGAGCGGCGCGGGAAGCGCTTTCCACGTGGTCATACCACGCATGTTGAGGCTGAAAGAAAGTAGGTTGATATTTTGGGGTTTTTTTTTTTTTTTTAGGAGTTTATATACAACTTACGAATAAATTTGGGTTTTGTATTTTGATGTTATTTGGAAATTTGAATTTTTTGGGGATTTTTTTTTTTGAGAAAATTTGAAGTTTTTGAATTTTTTTTAGAGAAAATCGAAATTTTTTTGGGGATTTTTTTGAGGAAATTTGACTTTTTTGAAATTTTTTTGGAAAAAATCGGAATTTTTTGGGGATATTTTGGAGAAAATTTGAATTTTTTGAGATTTTTTGGAGAAAATTTGAATGTTTTAGGGATTTTTGGAGAAAATTTGAATTTTTTGGATATTTTTTGCAGAAAATTTGAATTTTTTGGAGAAAATTTAAATTTTTTTGGTATTTTTTGGAGAATATTTGAAATTTTTGGGTATTTTTTGGAGAAAATTTGTTTTTTTGAAATTTGGACAAAATAAATTGGAGGTACAGCAGAAATTGTTTTTTGTATTTTTTGCGGTTTTTTTTTTGTTTGGAATGGATTAAAATTAGTTTAATTTACTTAATTAGTAAGTGATTTATATATGGCAATGGAATTGAAAAATTTAGGGAAAATTAACGTCATTTGTACATATACGGTTTTTTGGAAAAATAAGATTTTATTTATTCCAATGTAAACGTAGTAATTCTTAGATGTGTATCGGTCACACCCGAAGATCCCGCAGCGCGGGGGAGTTTAAATAAAAGTAAATTTTAACTTTTAAATTTAAGATTTCTTAACAGAATTAGCCAAAAAAAATTGAGAATTTGTTGACATTTTTCTAACCTTTTAAAATTTCTTTAAATGTTCTGAAAACTCTCTAAAATTTCTCTTAAATTTGTCTAAAATTTCTCTTAAATTTGTCTAAAATTTCTCTTAAATTTGTCTAAAATTTCTCTTAAATTTGTCTAAAATTTCTCCAAAATCGTTCTAAAATTTCTCCAAACTCGTTCTAAAATTTCTCCAAACTCGTTCTAAAATTTCTCCAAACTCGTTCTAAAATTTCTCCAAAATCTTTCTAAAATTTTTCTAAAATTTTTTTAAAATTTTTTAATTTCTCTAAAATCTTCTAATTTTCTCAAAATTTCTTACAAATTTCTCTAAAATTTCTTTCAAATTTCTCAAAAATTCCTCAAAAATTTCTCAAAAATTTCTGTAAATTTCTCCAAAATTTCTGTAAATTCTCTCCAAAATTCCCCCAAAATTTCTCAAAAATTTCTCAAAAATCTCAAAAATCTCTAAAAAAAAAAAAAATATATATTACCAAATTTTTCAACAATTTTTTCAACAATTTTTTCAACAATTTTTCAAAATTTTACCAACTCGCCCCACCACTTCTACTAAAAATCCCATTGATCACTACAGCATAACCCCACTAACCATTAAATTGACTTACAGGCGTACACAACGACAAAACAAACACTTATAAATTTCTTCCTCATAAAATTCTCCAACATCACAATCAATAACACAACTGTAAACTCACACCCAACCGTATCCCAACTAAAAAAAAAAAACCCAAAAAAAACCCCAAAAAAAACCCAAAAAATCATTACCAAAACAAACCAAAAAAAAAAAAAAAAATCAAAAATAAATTTACAAAATTTACACCAAATTTTATTTTATTCCACTAATTTGCCACTAATTCAAACATAAATAAAAATTAATTCACTAAAAACCCAAAAAAAAAACCCAAAAAAAAACCCAAAAATCATTACCAAAACAAACCAAAAAAAAAAAAAATTAAAAATAAATCTACAAAATTTACACCAAAATAAACCAAAAAAAAAAAAAAAATTAAAAATAAATTTACAAAATTTACACCAAATTTTATTTTATTCCACCAATTTGCCACTAATTCAACCATAAATAAAAATTAACTCACAACAAAAATCTAAATAATTCTCGTGCAAAATGCGATTGACTGATAAACCTTTTATCCATTTCCACCAATGACCTATTAAGTTTCAACTTTCCCACATCCAAACTTCCTTTACATAGTTCTGACCATATTTCTTTTCAGTGCTGAAATGTTGTTGTAAACTCCTCTCAGCAATGAATAGCGCAAATCTTGAAATCAAAACCTACAACTCAACGCTACAAAGCGCTGCATCTGCGCCACATTTCCTTTTTGTTTTCATTTTCTCTAATTGCATTATTCGCATCAAATGAGTGTGTAATCATTTCTAAGCTACCATTTTAATTATAAGTTTATAAACGTCGAATTATAATAATTTGTTGTTTCTTTTTTTCTTTTTCTTTTTATCAGATTCGATTCTTCCATCTTCGACTTCTGACGTTTCGACTTCGGCGCTTTCGACAACGGCGGCAGCTCGCACTTTTCCGCCGTTTTTGTGGTCCGAGCCCCCGTTGCTATGGAGACCGTCTTGGGTCATGCTACACCCACCACCTCCAGCTTTAACTCCGAGTTTTCACTGGGGTAGTCAACAACGGGGTAGGTTAATAGGTGGATAATGTAAATCTTGTGGTTGTACGCGCATTATAGACAAAATCTCAATCTGAGATGGAGCCCCGAGTAAAATATGGGGCCCCGGTGTTCCCATATTGCAGAATTATAATATATTTTACATGGGCGGGCCCCAAAAAGACATCAAACTTACAAAAATTTTTTTTTTTTATATTTTTAATTTTTATTTTTGGTAAACTGAAATGGGGCCCCGTGTTTCCATATTGCAGAATCATAATAAATTTTACATGGGCGGGCCCCAAAAAGACATCAAATTAACCAAACTCTTTTTATATTTTTTTTTTTAGTTTTATTTTTGGTAAACTGAAATGGGGCCCTGAGAAAAATCCGGGGCTCCAGTGTTACAAAATCAAGACAAATTACACATAAACATATGGTGCTTGGACAGGGGGCCCAAAAAGTCATCAAATTATCAAAAATCTTTTATTTTTATTTTTGGTAAACTGATCAACTGGGTCCTAAAATAAACTTCGGGGCCCCAGTGTTCGTATTGCAGAATTATGACAAATTCCATATAAACTCATGCCGCTTAGGCTGGGGCCCCAAAAAGACATCAAATTACTAAAAAACTGAAACAGAACCCCTAGAAAAATCCCGGCCAACTAAAACGGGGCCCCTAGAAAAATCCGAGACAACTGAAACTGGGCCCCTAGAAAAATGTGATTTTTGTTTTTGTTTTTCTACATCCATAAAAATGTCATCAATTTTCATTTTTATTAATTAAAAAATTTTATTAATTAAAAAAATTCTAAATGCGATTAAACGCAATTATTTAATTGTAAATAACATGATTCATTATTTAAAAATTTTTATTTTTATTTTTTATTTTTTATTTATTTAAATTATGTCATTGTTTTAATAGATTGAAATTTGCGTTTAAAAGAGATTGAGACTTTTCTCCCACGCTGCCAGATGCTATTTGGGTGCTTAATTTTGGCCTATTTTTTTGTTTAAGTATTTAATTCTTTTGATCGCAATCTAACGGCAATTAAATAAACCGCGGAACTAAAGAGCACAATGAAAACCGTCCAATTAGTTAAACTCGTTTAAATTTGATCAAACTGTACAGAAGAGGCTTTGATGTTAATTTTCTTTTTTAGTTTTTAGCTTTAAGTTTTTAATTTATTTGAGAAATTTACGTGGAAAATGTTTTTGACGGAGATCGGGCTGCGCCTTGGCCGCTTGCGACGCTCTTCGAGCGGCCAAGACGAACCTCGATCTCCGTCGAAATGAAAAAATCGCAAAAATCAAATAAATTTAATAAAAAATTTAATAAAACTTTTACTAAACATTATTAATAATGCTTTTATATATTTTTTTTTTAATTTTTAATTTTTTTTATTTAAAAAAAAAAAAAAAAAATTAATTAATCCTCCGCGTCAGACTTGATGAGTTATTGTTTTGCACTTTATTGTTTCGTTTGTGATTGGAAAAATGAGCTGATTCTTATCGAACAAACAACAACTTGTTTGAAAAACCTCCACCACATGATGTAACGATTAAATTTGAAAAGAAAAAAAAATTAATTTTATAAATTTAAAAAATTTCAAAAAAAAAAAAAAAAAAAAAAAAAAAAAAAATTATTTTTTATTTTATTTAATTTTTCGTTTTTATTGCGTTCATTTCGGAGGGTAAAAAGTAAAAAGTTGCAAAAATGCAGGTGCTTTTGTGCATGCGTTTGCAGTTTGCACCACGAGGTGGGCGGATCGTAACTTTGGAAATGCTGCAGGGAAGCCCAGCTCGCTTAATCCAGGCGCATGCGTCTCGGGTCGCATTACTCCCCATCTCGGGGCAGTCGAGCGAGGGATATTGCGGGACACGGAGCAAATTAAAAAGCGAAAGCGAGCGTGTTGTGGATTGCGCATTGCACGGGAGAGATTTGCGCCAGAACGCACCATTGAACGCGATAAGGACGCGCAGTCGGATGATTTACTATGGAAAAAAAAAAACAAAAGATGGGGAATGGTGTTAAAGATGGATGGAAAGAGTTGTCTGTATATTTGTGAAAAATTTAAAATAAGTTAGTTGGATTTAATTAGAAGGAGATTTTTATTGGTTTGCTGTTTTGGGGTGGTCGGTGTTGCATTTGCATTAAAATGCATTTAATATAGTTTTTGGTTGAAACGAACATTATTTGGAAATAGAAAAGCATTTTGCACGTAAAATTGCAGTTTTTTTGGACTAAAAGTGGATTTTTGCATTAAAAATTGTATTTTTGTGTAAAAAATGCATTTTTGCATTGAATTTTGCAGTTTTTGTGTCAAAAATGCATTTTTGCATTAAAAATTGCAGTTTTTGTGTAAAAAAAATGCATGTTTGCATCAAAATTATTTGGAAATAGAAAAGCATTTTGCACGTACAATTGCAGTTTTTTAGGACTAAAAGTGGATTATTGCATTAAAATTTGCAGGTTTTTTGTGTAGCAAAATGCATTTTTGCATTGAAATAGGAGTTTTTTTGTACAAAAGATGCGTTTTCGCATTAAAATTTGCAGTTTTCTGTACAAATAATGCATTTTTGCATTAAAAATTACAGTTTTTTGTGTAAAAAATGCATTTGTGCATCAAAATTTGCAGGTTTTTTGTGTAGAAAAATGCATTTTTGCATTGAAAATGGGAGTTTTTTGTACAAAAGATGCGTTTTCACATTAAAATTTGCTGTTTTCTATACAAGTAATGCATTTTTGCACTTTTTTTGTTAAAAAAAATTAACTTTTTTATATTAAAATGCATTTTTACACTTAAAATTGCATTTTTTAATACCTAAAAATATATTTTTTTTATACTTACATTACAAATTGAAGTTTTTACGTACAAAAAATTGCATCTCCGCATTTATAATTGCACTTTTTTGTTAAAAAAAAATGCGAATTTGCATTAAAAATCGAACATTTCAGTAAATTAGTTACTTTTGTAACAGTTAAGTTATATTATTGGTTATATTACATAGCCGATATTTATTGTGACCCGTTACTACAGAAATTTATTGTATTGTTGTTGTTATTAATGAAGCAAGATGGATGTACGCGTAACTTTATTTATTCCAAATTAAGAGCTGCGCAACACAACCCTGTGAGACATCTCTGGTTGAGTCTAAAACCTCACTCAATTTATACAAACGGTGAATGACGAGTGAACTTGAAATACCTCTTGACAGTTTAAGAGGAAATTTGAACTTTCCGCATTGAATTTGGATTATTGCAGCGAACCACTACCGCTGCAATTTACAAGTGAATATTAAGGATGGGACATTTGTATTCGAGGGATTCGAGGGATTCGAGGGATTTAAAAACTCAAATTTTTTTTCATTTTTTTTTAAATTTGAATCTTTCGAATTAATTTGAATTAATTTGAATTAAGGTTGCGGTCGGATCGAATTTAATTTAAAATGATGTACTAAGCGCGAAATTCCGAAAACGTAAAGCGCGAAATTTGGTTTTCGCGCTTAATCCGGACACGCGAAACGCGCAATTCGGTTTTCGCGCTTATTCAGTGTTGTCGAACTTAGCCATCAATGATTAAGCGCGAATAGAATTCGCGCTTAATCTATTCGCGCTTATTGTACGTCACCTCGCGCTTAACCCTTGGCGCGAAAGTTTGGTTTTCGCGCTTAATCCGGACGCGCGGAAACGCGAATTTTAGTTTTCGCGCTTAGCCCGGATACGTGGAGTGCGAAATTCGGCTTTCGCGCTTATTCGTGTTTTGGATTAAGCGCGTCGGATCGAATTCAATCCGATCCAAACCGCATTCGGATTGGATCGGGTTGGATTCGGATGGTTCAAAATCCATCCGATTTTTTTTTTTTTTTGGATCGGATTGGATCGTGCAAAATTTTTATTCAGCAAATTCGGATTGGATTGGCAAAAAAAAGCCGAAAGCCATCCGTAAAATCCGAATTTTGAAATATCGAAAAAATAAAAAATAATATAAACGAGACATTTTCTTCTCGTTCGTATTTGTTTTTTTTCCCCCGCGTGCTATTTGAAATCGTTTATTTAAATTCGATTTTGATATCGGCCCCGAGATTTTTTTTCTACGTTTTTGCGTCGTTTTCGACGTTTTTGGGGACGTTTTGAAAAAGATCAGAAACGTGCGCAAAACGTCAGGAAAAGGTCGGAAAAGATTAAAATAAGATTTAAAAAAAACATGCGAAACATTTTATTTATCGTCGTACTTCGTAATTGCGACGTACTAACGTTTCGGACCCGATCCGAATCGCAATCCCCAGTCGTTTTGAATCGAATGAAAATCGGATCGAATGGGTCAAAACATTTTTTCGGATAGAATAACAAAATTTCTTTGCCCATCCGAAAATTTTGGATCGGGTCGGATAATTGAATATTGACGATAATTCACCAATAACATAAAAAAAAAAACGTACAAAGTTGAATAAAACCAATTAAATTGGATAATTTACGCGAAATAAGCCTAATTTGGAGGTGCTGACGACTAAAGTGTTTGTGGGTGTCGTTTGTTGGATGCTTTTCAGGTGGCGGGGGTTGTGAGTTTTAGGGTCGGGCTTTACGAGCTTCATTTGACAGATACACCTGTCGATCACACGTGTGTCATTGCATCCGTGTGATGATAACGAGCGTGGGTTATGCATCGCTTTTGAAACTTTTATACCCGGAAAGCGAGTATAAGAGGCGGTAAAAACGATGACTGCGTTCGAGCATCAATCAACCTCGTTTTAACGACCTAGTTTTGCATAATAAAAGCGCACATAAAAATATCAAAATGTAATGTTTTTTTCTTGTTGTTGCTTGGTGATGTGTTTTTATTTAAAGCCAAGCCGTACGAGAAAGAGAAAAAAAAAAAAAAAAAACTAATAAAATAAAAATTAAATAAAGAGTTGGAACGAAACAGATAAATGTCTGAAATGTATGATTTTTATAATTTGTAGCGAAAACGAAATTAAATAATTTGTTTCCGTGTGAAATTGAACGGAATAAAAATGCAATAACGTAAACATTGGTTGCTTAGCGCGAGAAAAGTATTTAAAGATAATTTAGGCATTGGGTATCATGCGCCCGGTAGCTCGGTGGTAAAATTTTCAGCAATAAGCTCCGCTAGACTTACGAGTTCTCCACTATATTTATAGGCATAACGGGGGTTTTTATAACGTAATATGAATATAATTTTTATTTTTATTAACGAGTTTAGGGTTATTATATCACAAAATTGCAAATATATTACAAAAATTTAAAATATTTTTTTGTATATTTTTAGGCTTGGGCAAAGACTTGTTGCCGATCCGCACGCCATCATTCGGCACCGATCTGTTCGGACGTCCATTTTGTGGAGGTGTGTGTACACCTTGGCATTTATGGAGAACCTGGCAGTCATTTCCGAACGCCACTTTGCCTAGCTGCGTTTTGGATTCACCTCGTGCAACGCTCACGGAACACACCGATTCCCTCGCTGCTTTGAAGTCGAGCAGCTCGACTGCGGACACTGCGAAGGAAGTTTCGGCGCCCCGATTCCCCACGGCCACACCCGTGCCGGCGTTCGCGTGCAGCGCGTGCGGGAAACCGTTCGGGACTCCGCACGCGTTGGAGTTGCACGTGCGGAGGACGCACTTGAGCGAACGTGGGTTTTTGGGCAAAGAAGCGGGGTCGGTCGGGGTGTCGCAGACGAACGATGAACGCAATTTCACATGTAGGTTGTGCGGCAAGAGTTTTAAACGGTCGTCCACGCTGTCCACTCATCTACTCATTCATTCGGACACGCGTCCGTATCCGTGTCAGTATTGTGGAAAGAGGTTTCATCAGAAGTCTGATATGAAGAAACATACATATATACATACAGGTAGGTCAGATTGTTTTAGTGTTTGTGTTTGGTTGTGATTGTAGATGGATGGTTGGGGGGAAATGTCTAGAAAAGGGGTCATTCAAAAATGTCAACATAAGTGATAAAATTTTGTTAAAAATGACTAAACTGTGTTAAAAATGTCTAAACTGTGTTATACTTGATAAAATTTTATAAGATTTTGTTCAAATTGTTAAAAATTGTCAAAAATTGTTAAAAATTGTCAAAAATTGTCAAAAATTGTTAAAAATTGTCAAAAATTGTTAAAAATTGTCAAAAATTGTTAAAAATTGTCAAAAATTGTCAAAAATTGTCAAAAATTGTTAAAAATTATCAAAACTTGTTAAATTTGCTTAGATTTTATCAAAAATACGAATTTTTGGCGAATTTATCAAGAATTGCTTAGTTTTTGACGAATTTTATCAAGAATTGGCGAAACTTTACCAAATTTTATCAAGAATTGGCGAAACTTTACTAAATTGTATCAAGAATTGGCGAAACTGTACCAAATTTTATCAAGAATTGCTGAAATTTTATCACACTTTATCAAATATTATAAAGAATTGCTGAAATTTTATCAAATTTTATCAAAAATTATAAAGAATTGATGAAATTTTATCAAATTTTATCAAAAATTATAAAGAATTGATGAAATTTTATCAAATTTTATCAAAAATTATAAAGAATTGATAAAATTTTATCAAATTTTATTAAAAATTATAAAGAATTGATGAAATTTTATCAAATTTTAGCTAGAATTGCTGAAATTTCATCAAACTTTATCAAATAATTTTTGATAAAGTTTGATGAAATTTCAGTATGGTGAAATTCATGCTGAAATTTCATCAAACTTTATCAAAAATTATAAAGAATTGCTGAAATTTTATCAAATTTTAGCTAGAATTGCTGAAATTTCATCAAATTTCATCAAGAATTACTGAAATTTTGTCGAATTTTATCAAAAACTGTTAAAATTTTGTTAAAATGTACCACAACTATATTAAAATAATAACATTCTCAACTCCATCGAAATTTATCTATTCAAATGGTTTTTAACGGGCCCATAAACCATAAGTTGTAAAATTAGTGGTCAACACATTTAAAAAAAAAATACATTGAAATTTGTAATGCAACTGATGTTAAGCGACATCGAGATAACAAAAATAAATCCAAAAAACCAACAAATTTACAATAAAAACCCACAATCAATTTCTAACAAACAAACCCACACTCCAAAAGAATAATTGGTTACAAATTGACTGCGATTTTCAGTCTCCATTTACAATTTTCTAGATTAACTGTTGTGTGTGGATATTTAAGCTAAGTGTTGGCTTCAAACCTCGTGGGAGAAAATTCAGGTGTTTTTAATTAGCGAAATCTTTTTTCTTTTTTTAATTTTAATTTTATTTTCCATTTTCCTATCTTACTTCATCTAATTAACGTGCTAGTCACATTTGAACAAATTATTTTTACTCGAAATTATAGTTTGCGCCATATTTACGTTATAAAAACCCTCGTTACGCCTATAACTATAGTGGAAAACTCATAAGTCTAACGGAGCTTACGCTATATCGAAAAATAGCGTAACCAATCTGGTAATTTCCCACTATTTACGTCACCGTGACGTCACTGACCAAAAATTGCGATTTGCAATGACCTCGTTCGCCGCCATTTTGAAATCTGAAAACAGAACTTTTATATTTTTACGTTACAATATTCATAACGTAAAATTGACTATAATTTTAAGGGAAAAGTACAAGGCGCAAAAACTGTGTTTTGTTATAGTATTTATAACGTAAAACAAAGTGTAATTATAAGGAAAAAGTGGTTGCCGCAATAATTTTTTCTCCTTTAATTTAAACTTTTTTTTTTTACAATATTTTCATTTTGCGCAAGTGCAATCACCATGGAAACCTCTGTGGACACAATGTGATTATTTTGACAAAAAGGGCGTGTTAAAAAATAAATAAATATGGACTTTAGTGAATTGGATGTGGTTGAATAACACTTATCCACAACTCGTTAAATAAAAAGAAAACAAAAAAAACAAAAAAAAAAAAAACTAAATAAAAAAAAAAAAAAATAAAAAAAAATCTTTAGTTGAGTTTTTGAGTGCACAATATAAATTTGATATATGGAAGTGACGTATTGAATTATGGGATATTTTTTGACGACATCTCTGTCAATATTGAGTCAGGTGGTGATAAGAATCGCCCGATATTAATCATCGTTTTGAAAAATATCAAGTGAACGCTTTAATATTGATTGCTGTACTTGTTGTTTAGTTTATATTTTGTGCAAATTTATCAAGTTTTAAAAATAAAAAATATTAATAGTTTTTTTTTTTTTTTTTTTTTTTTTATGGTAGAAATTGGGAAGATTTTTATTTTATTTTTATTTTATTTTATTATTTTTTGTTATAAATAATCAAGAAATTAAATTCGTGCATTCACGACTTGTTTTGCAGTGAAGCCAAGCACAGCGGAGTTTTTGCTTGGATTTTGGTTGCTAATGGAGTGGAAAACTATTAAAAAATTTTAATTAAAAATCAATTAAAATAAAAAAATAAATTATAAAAAAAATTTTAAATTAAAACTTCAAAAAAAATTTTTGAAATTATGAAAAATATTAATAACAAAGAATTTTAATTAAAAATCAATCAAATGGTTAAAAATTCCAAATTTAAAAAAAAAAAAAATATAGAAAAAAAAATTTTAAAATTATGATAAAATATTTGCAAAATCTGAATAATAATAATAATAACAAAGAATTTTAATTAAAAATTAATTAAATTGTTAAAAATTCCAAATTTAAAAAAAAAAATTTAAAATTATAAAAAAAAATTTTGAAAAATCTGAATAATAATAATAATAACAAAGAGAAGCCAGTGATGGATTTCAGTCTTAACGAATGAAAGAGACTTATAACCATACACCAAAAACTGCGTGACGTGTAATGACAATATTTGCTGCGCACTCATCAATTATGAACGAATTTGTCTATACAAGTTCACGCCTATATGTGCAAAATTAGATGCCATGTGTGAAACAAACCAGCCATCGTCAAGGGTCTTACAAAACTCGCTGTCCAATTGCCTGACACGTCAACTATTTTTCTTCATATCAATTTTTTTTTTTTTTTTTTTTCATGTTGTTGTATTTCACTTCTCCTGAAAACACGCAACGCCCATGTTCAATTTTTATTTTTATTTTTATTTTAAATAAATAACAAAAAAAATGTCCCGTACCTCTAATTAGCAAAAAAAGAAATTTATAATGATTTTGATGTTTTCGATGTATTTAAATCGGAAATATAATATATATTTATATTTATTATATATAAAAAGATAATAATAAGTGTATTTTTTTAGATTTTTTTTTAAAATTAATTTTTTTTTTTTTTGGGGGGGGGGGGATGTGGGGGGGGGATTGAAATCAACTAATATCTAACCATAAGTAATGTTGTCATACAAATATTGTGTATTTACTGCCCACAAACTAAGAAATAGACACAATAAATACACAAGAGCAGAAGGGAAAACATAATAGGCTTATTCCACATCGGGCTAAGCAAACAAGTCGATGTGGTATCAAACTCAAACAAGTTTCTCATTTATTGAATTGAAAAAGGGAGGACAAAATGCAAAGAAATGGGCAAATGGGGAATATAAAAAAAAAAATAATAATAATAATAATAATAAATATAAATAAAAAAAAGTTACTAATTTCTGTGAAACGTCTGAGAGTCGATAATCTGTGGGTGGGAAAAGGTTTTTTTGTTTATTGACATAATTTTCAATGAATTTACTTTAGAAATCAATTTTATTATTATTTTTATTTATTTGTTTGTTAGAACGAGGTTTTTTTTTTTTTTTTTTTTTGTTTTTTTTACCCGTCGGTTTTAATTTACTTTCGTTTTTTTATACGTGCCACTCAAATTATGTAATTGCCACTAATCAACTTCATAAATAACTGCCAGCTACCGCCACTAGGGGGTCCCAGCGCATAAATCAAAAAATGGGAGGAAAAAGGAACGAATTTACGCACACAGGAAGGAATCATCTGCGAGATAATTTTTCCCTGTGTTTTATTTGATTAACACGTGACATATAACATGATAGTTGAATTATCGAAATTTGTTTCGATTAAGTGTGAAGTGATAACGTTGACTACCGTATACCTGGCTTGTGTGTTGGGACTTGATTGTGTTATAATCAGCAGCATCTGGTGGACATTACTGGACAATTTTTTATTACTGATGACCCCATCAGTACAATTTTGGTTTTCAGTGCCCAAAATGATATTGAGGCATTTTGTACCAAATAAATCAATTTTTGCACCAAATAAATCAATTTTTGCACCAAATAAATCAATTTTTGCACCAAATAAATCAATTTTTGCACTAAATAAATCAATTTTTGCACCAAATAAATCAATTTTTGCACCAAATAAATCAATTTTTGCACCAAATAAATCAATTTTTGCACCAAATAAATCAATTTTTGCACCAAATAAATCAATTTTTGCACCAA
>JAQFXT010001866.1:0-14772 GCA_034683725.1 Strigamia crassipes
ACTCGTTTCCTTATTCCTCGTACGCACTCACACTGATTTACCAAATGGTGATCGTGACTACCCAAATAATACAACCCCAGAAAGTCATCGTCACAGTCTGTTGATGTTTCAAGTACTTGTTGCTATTATCCACATGGCTGCATAGTTATTGACTCGTCTACAATGTTGTTTAAAGATTTGTTTAAATTAAAAATTTAATCAAATCATGTACAAAGGATGTCAATTAATAATAAAGAAAAACAACTTGGTTTTTGGTACAATTAGTAATTTTATTATACACAACACACATCATATATAATTAATTTAAAATGTTACAAAAAGAAGAAGAATTTTAATTTATTGTAAGAGTATTGTATTTACTGTTATTAGACATTTTAAATCAAAAGCATAAAGAAACTGCTTTTCAGCTGCACAATAAAACACTGCAATAAAGCCAGCCCCATTACTTTACAATCCAGGCCAAATAGATAATACTATAAATTTAAATGGGCTATGTCCAAATCCGCAGATCCTAAATCTGCAGGTCCTAAATCCGCAGGTGTAGGTCCATAGGTGATTTTGCTTCCTTTGAAACCTTGCACCTTGCTCACGTATAGTGTGGATTCGTTTTATAGTTGTATAGTTGTACAGTTGTAGTTTGTAATGATACGCCTGACAAACTACCGTCGGTAGCGCATCTTATCTTTCAGTTCATTTAGCGCTGTCCTATATAAGTTCCCTTTATTCTCTGATTCATTTTAATGTTTATTTAAGGCCTTTGTAGCCTTCTCTTTGTCAAGGCAGCGCATGGGCCCAATCACTAATGCTGGCATTAGCTGTGCACCATGCGTTGCCTATCTATGATTTATTAATTTTGGATGTCGCCACTAGTGGCCATAGTGGCGCTTTAATCATTGTTCTTTGTTGTGTATATCATTCAAAATGGCGCTCTCCATACAATTGGATGGGGGAACAATCTGTAAGTTTGCCGACTAGAATAAACTATTCTTTTGTTTTTATTTCTAGCAGTTATTGTCCCTAGCACTGTTTATGAGTGCTAGGGACTATTCGTCTCATTTCGACGTTAAATAATCCTGAGCGTGTGAGCGCGCAAGAGTTTCGTCTGTGAGTAGCGCATATCTGCGCAACACGTTTTGTTTTTTGTATTTTTGACGCTTCCACGTCCTCGTTTTGAAGATTTTCGCTTGTTCCCTGCTGCAGCAGGTCCCAAACTCAGTGTCTCAAATTCGCAGTCCCAAATCCGCACGTTTGCTAATTTGCAGATAATTAAATAAAATAAAATAAAATTTAATTAATTAAATTAAAATAAAATAACTGAAAAAAATGGGTCCCAAATCTGCAAAAAAAAATGTTTTCGTAGATTATGAACAATTTTATTGGTTTGGGCTCAAAATGACCAGGGTTGGGTGTGCAAGGGATTTCTTTTAGGTTGGTACTACAAGAGTTAAAGGCCAAACGTAATAATGAATGTCAGCATCGTGAAGTTGAATGATCTAGGTAAGAGTGTCAGTCGGTAACTTGAATTAAAGCAGCTTGGATCGTTTTTCCGAATTCGTTTCCTCAAATTCAAATTCGGCTTCAAATTCCATTTCGACTTAGAGAAGCCGTAGTTGGACCACAGACTCACTTGGGGGCCCCATAATTGCACTTAAGTTATTTTGGACCTCTGAAACCACCGGCTCTGGGCTTCATGTCAAATCTTTTGGGGATCTATGATCACAAGTATTGTAAAGCTCTGAATAAACACCGGAGCAGTTAATATATTTTTTTACCCAGAAATTTTTTTTATGTTCTTTGTTTCAATGTTTTGTTATTGTTTCAATTAAGTAGTTTGGTGTCGCAGTAACATTATTGCTCCAATTACGTCTCATTAACGTTTCTTTGCGACTTCTGCGAATTTGGGACTTCTTCGGATTTGGGACTTCTTCGGATTTGGGACTGTATCTATTGAACTGTTATTGAATTTTTTTGCAATTGCTGCTTCTGTGGATTTGGGACTGTATCTATTGAACTGTTATTGAATTTTTTTGCAATTGCTGCTTTTGTGGATTTGGGACTTATGCGGATTTGTTGGGAAATCTAGTGTTATGTTTATCAGTTGTTTTGTTGTTACGGTGTTACTATAGTATTGTATATAATAAACTTGGTATTGTTATTGTTCCGCCATTAAGAACATCACGGTGTTTTCTGTCTACTCCAACATAAGGTTATGGACCCAGGAACGTGTTCAATGTGATATACAACTGTATAAGACAGATTTTCACTGCTTGTGTTTGTAAAGTCGGAATTGTTCAGGATTAAGGCAGCCAAAATTATAAGCCTAGTAAGGGTTACGATTGTGTTTAATCAACAAATCAGTTATGGATTCTCTCACCAAAAAATTTGAGAAATTGAATGAATCGAACTATTTTACATGGGCAATAGTTGCAGAGAAACTCCTCAAATCAAAGAAGTTATGGTCACTAGTAAAGCCACAGTGGACAAGTGTAATGACAAGCAGCGCCACATCTGTGTCAACAGATGATAAAGATGATAAGGATTCAGAAGCATGTTCAATTATTTATGCAACATTAACAACAAGTCAGATGCAGCTAATAATTAATTGCAAGACAGCGAGAGAAATTTCAGAGGCACTGTAAAAGCACCATGGGCGCAAGGAAAGTGACATTTCTGATTTATTATTTCAAGAGCTTATCAACTTGAGCATGAAATCGGATAAAACTATTCAGGCATATGTTTTGAGAGTACTGTTACTTCGCGAGATAGTGATTGGTTGCAGCAGGAAAATTGAAGACATGGATTTTTGCCTGTCTGTAGCAAAAAGATTTGCAGAACTTTTTCTGGATATTTACCGAAATTATCGATCTAAGCCACCATCCACTTTAGTATGGGACAAAATGGAATATGCGTTGTTGCAGGATGACCGATTTACGCAGAAAAAGGATAAAGAAGGAGCACTTGTAACAAAAAAATATTTTATGCAAACTTATAAAGCAAATGGAGATTCCAAATGGAAACAACCACACCATAGACGATGTTTTGGTTGCATTCCATAAGAGAATGTCCGAATAAAATGCAAAATGTAAAGGAGTCACCAAAAGTTTACATCAAACCGCATGCAAAAATAGCAACAGAAGCCATTAGTTCAGAGGTCACAGACAATTATGAACGTTTCTGGATAGTTAAAGAAGAAACAGACACAATTGTAAGATCAGTCGACAACGGTTGGTACATTGATAGTGGTGCAACAACCAGTCACATGACACCTTCAAAGGGTGATTTTTATAGTTTCATGGATAAAAATCTACAAGGAAAAATATACTTCGCAGATGGTTCATTCTGTTTAACTGCTAGTGTCAGGGAAGTCAGAATAAAATCAGATCAGCTCGGAAGTCTAACTGGTATCTTGTACGTACCAGATTTTAAAAAGGCACTATTGAGTTCATCACTACTGGCCGAAGACGGATATGTGACAAAATTCGACCAACATGGATGTGAAATGTCTAAGTGAGGAATTGTGGTCATTAAGTGTTCTAAAATAGGAAGAAGTTATACATTTTATCCAGAGATGCTACACTGTAATGCAGAGAAAGTTCAAAGTGTGACATGTACAGAAGATTCAAATTTGTGGCATCAGAGATTGGGTTATCTTAACTTCCGGTCAATGAGAAATCTACGTAGTGGTCAGATGACAACAAGTCCAGAGTTACCTTTGGCGAAACATGCAAGTTGTCTTCTGTGTGTGTGAGGTAAAGCACACAAAAATAAAGTTCCAAAAATTGCACACAGAAGATTCGAGAAGAAGCTCAAATTATTGCATATGGATTTAGTAGGACCGATGCAAGTTAAATCTCTCAGTGGTTCAAGATGTATGTTCACAATTGCCAATGATGCTACAAGATAATTTTTCACAATTCCCCTGAAAGGAAAAGATGAGTTTTTGAAAGATTTTACGAACTCATAATTGAAATCGAGAATCAAAGCGGATACAAGATAAAAAGACTACGAGTAGACAATGGCGGCAAATTTAATTAAAAGATTTTTGATGATTTTCTGCGAAAAAATGGAATAAAGAAAGAAACAACAATTCCATATACTCCTCATCAAAATGGAGTAGCGGAAAGAGCGAATAGAACGATAATTGAAATGGCAAAAATTTTGTTGGAAGATTCAGGTTTGCCCACATCGTTTTGGGCAGAAGCAACAACTATGGCAACTTATTTATGCAATAGATGACCGACTAAGTGTTTGGTCAGTAAAACACCACAAGAGGCATGGACTAATAAGAAGCCGACAATAGAACAACTCAAGAGGTTTTTGTGTCAAGCAGAGGTCATAACAAGATCGATAAATTGTTCAAAGTTGGATTCAAAAACTATGACATGTTTATTTTTGGGATACGCTGAAGATAAAAATGCTTGGAGATTTTATGAACCTGTGTCACAGCGTATAATATACTCATTGGATGCAAGATGTTTTGAGAATAAACGAGGAATCAATATTTTGGACAAACAATCAGCAAGTGTTGGATGTAGTAATGAGAAAGTCCAGATGACATTTCTTCTAGAAACACGAGTTGATGAATCAAGTAAACTAAGTGCAGGAGATACTTCTGATCACATACCCGAAATGAATCAAAATGAAGAATCAATGATAGAGATTTCAGAGGAAAGCCAAGAAAACATGGAAGCTCCGACAATTGGTGTAACACCTCGTGTAAACAGAGGAAGACCAAAAGGATCAAAGAACCGGACGTATGAAGGTGTATCAGTGAGATAGACGTCAACATATTGTTGAAAGTGCTATTGTGAATGAGCAGGACATGGACGATATTCTTGATGAAGACGAAACTTAAATTTGGCAGAGAGTCTGGTCAGCTATCGTGATGCTGAATATATGCAAGATTGGCCCAAATGGCGGAAGGCGATTCGAGAAGAACTAGATTCTCTAAAATTGAAGAAAACATGGAGACTAGTAGATAAACCACCTGATATTAATTTAGTTGGTCGCAAGTGGGTTTTGGTGAAAAAGCTGAATAAAGATGGAACAGTCGAGCGTTATAAGGCATGTTTAGTTGCAAAAGGATTTTCCCAAGTTAAAAAAAGGGATTATAATAATACTTACTCTCCGGTTGTAAGATATTCCACTACGAGATTACTGATAGCATTATCAGTGAATGAAAAATGGATGAAATGTGCTTACGATGTGAAGACTGCTTACTGAATGGAATTTTAAATGTACCAATTTTCATGAGGCAACCCAAAGATTTTGAACAACCAGGAAAAGAGGGAAAAGTATGTTTGTTGAAAAGGGAACTTTATGGAGTGAAACAAGCTGGGTTATGTTGGCATACAACATTGTTGTGGCCGGTTGAAGGGAATCGGTTTCAAGCAAACATTCAATGATCTTTGTACTTTTTCCTGTCGTTATAATGGGTTGATAATCATTCTAGTCTACGTGGATGACACAATTTTACTGACTGATGTGGAGTCATAAGTTACTTGGTTTGAAGATAAAATGAATGAAGTTTTTGAGTTACGAGCACTAAGAGATTTAACTTTTCTACTGGGTTGTGGAGGTGGCAACCGACAAGAATGGAGACATTAGATTTTCTCAAAAAACTTATGTCAAAAAAAATATTAAAACGTTTCAAAATAAATACTTGTAGAACAACAACAACCACATTAAATACTGGAATGCTAATGCAGGATTGTGTGAATGACAACTGGTTGAATGAAGAAGAGAAGAAGTTTTTCCATGAATTAGTTAGGTCATATATTCATTTAGTTACGAGAAGCAGGCCAGATTTGAGTTTTGCAGTCACGTTTTTAAGTCAATTTCAAGCAAGACCAAATAGTGTAGCATTATCTCTTGCCAAAGGATTGCTCAAATATTAAAAATACACAGAAATCTTTGAGCTGGTATTCACTAAACGAAATAAATCGTTACAAGGTTTCGGAGATGCAGACTGGTCAAGTTGTTTATGTGATTCAAAAAGTTTTAGCGATTATTTTCTACAATTCTGCGGAACTGCTATAATATGGGAGACGCAAAAGCAAAGATCTGTGGCACTCTCAACTTGTGAGAGTGAGTTTTATGCAATTGTTGAGTTGATAAAAGATGTAATTTGAGTTACATCAATCCTCGAAGAGTTGGGATTCTCAAATTATGTAAATCTACCGGTCAAGATATTTTGTGATAATACCGCGACATTCACAATTGCAAAAAGAGCAATGCTTCATAGTTCTACAAAACATTATAGACGAGAGATACACTGTTAGAAATATGATCAGCAAGGGTATAGTAACGTTAAAATTTAACAAATGTTGAAAAAGTTTCTTAGCTAATTTCCTTTCAATGGCAGTTATCTTACTATGAACTTCTACTCTTCCATACTTCCAATAAATGGACTTCACTTCCCTTATAATATTAAATGTTTACTGTATCCATACCTGAAATAAAAATTAATTAATAATTTACAAAATTAAGAAAAACACAATCAATTACCAGCCGTTGTTCCTTCTGTAGGGGCAGCCATTTTTGTTGTAATATCACACAACTTCCTTGGGTTTAGTTCCAGAGATCCAGCCTATTCACCAAGTGTATGAATACAATTGGCCTTTTCACACCAAAAATATGTAAAATTGGTGTTTTAACACACAGTAAAGAGGCCTAAGAGTTGTGATTGTTTGTAATAGTGCCAGAAAATTGTGCATTGTAGTAAAGAAAATATCCTCTGTTTAGGTAATAAGGAGACTTTATTATATAAATTTTTTAACAATTGAGGAAATCACACTCTTGGAGTCGCCTTGTAAAAATTATGACAAAATTGTCGTACTAAATGTCGATCAGAACATGTGATATAGATAATAGAATGAATTTCAGTCTGTTTTAATGCAAAAACACTTAAAAAATATCAAATTTGAGCATTTCAACCAATAAAACTTCAATAAAACAACAATAATTGTGTTATACAAAATTTTGTGACAATTTGCAGTATTTACAATATTGCAGTATTACAGCGTACATGCAAACTTTAGACGTCCACTTGAACTTCAACCTGTGGTATCCCAGGTGGGCCTCATAATTCTGAAGCTGACAACAATTATCGCCAACGAAATGGTTGTCGAGGAAATAGTCGTCAAGAAAATGATCGTCGAGGAGATGGTCGTCGACAAAATGGTCGTCGACAAAATGGTCGTCGACACGATGATCATTGGAATCAAAGCGTGTAGAGACCAAGCGCATCGAAACAATTGAGTCCAGATAAAGCACGTCGAGACAATTGAGTGAAGACCAAGTGCGTCAAAACAATTGAGTTGAGACAAAGCTGGTCGAAAGATTGGTGTATCCCACATTAGCAACTGCCTCAAGACAATTGAGTCAAGAGCAAGCGCGTCCAAACAATTCAGTCGAGACCAAGCGCGTCGAAACAATTTAATTGAGACCAAGCTCGTCGAGAGATTGGTTATCCCGCATTAACAACTGCGTCAAAATAATTGAGTTGAGACAAAGCTCGGTGAGAGATTAGTTTATCCCGCATTAGCAACAGCTTGGAGTAGTACGCCGTACAGCTTCGTGGTAATAGTACTGTGCAACATTCTCAGTAGTAATATACCAAGTGCGCCGGGTAATTGTCAAATATTTAGGTCCGCACGAATTTTTTTGTGTGATAAGATTACGAGTGCCCGTAGGGCACGAGTGATCTTATCACACAAAAAGATGAGTGCTGACCTAAATTTGACAATTACTCAAGCATGAGGTGTATTTTATGAGAGAATTTACCAATAGAAAATCGGAGAAACGACCATGAACAGTTCGAATGGGATCAAACTGCCATTTGTATTTTGGTTGTAAAAACCCACAACAGATGGCGCAAAAGACAAGCGTTCATTGTCGAAATGGTGAATGCAGCCACCTACAGCCACCAATCCAAAGACGAATGTTGTTTGGGTTGCGCTTTGGGATTGGTCGGACGAACAATGGCCGTTTTGTTACGCCGTTCTCATTAGTCATCAAAGCACCAGGGAACATTGTCGAAACTAGTGGTAAATTCTCAGAGAAAGTATCCTGTACCTGTTTCAGGTAATATGAATTTTAAAAATACCTGATACAGGTAGCAGGAATGCAGTACATTTTCAGGGAGAAAGTACCCTGTACCTGTTTCAGGTAATATGAATTTAAAAAATACCTGGTATAGGTACCAGGCATGCAGTATATTTTCAGAGAAAATGACTTGTACAAGATACTGGGCCAAGCATTACAAAAATTTGCAGTATCGTAAACCACTACACTACATGCATCACAAGATGCACCACTTTTAAAAAATACCTTTATATCTGTATCGCTGAAAGTACCAGGTCCCAGGTTGCCGTTTATTTTTTCCGCGTATCAGCCAAACGCTGATTACTAATAATATTTCATTTTGGAGCTTACAGTAACAAGTCATACATTTTACATATTGAACTTAGTATTATTAATTTAAGAAAATTTTAAGTTTGCTTACCAAATTTAAAAGCACCTAATGATTATGGTACAAAATAAATCACTAATTCATTAAAAAGGGGAAAAAAACACTTTTACCTAAGTTTAATACAGTAAACAAATTAAACAAAAAATAAATTTCTCAACTTTTTTTTTACTTCACTATTCGGCATCATCAAATTGCCCTTCCTCACGAAAATACTCAAATCGTCCCCGAAAAACAGGTTTAGCATGAATGTCAGATGGACAAAACATTTCCTGATTTATGTGTTTGTGCATATTCATTAGATCAATCTCCAAATATCGTGTCTCACTAGGTTGCCGAATTGGAATGTCGTCTGCAAATATACGAATTAACTTTTTAAATAAATGTAAATAAATCTCCGCAGTCGGTATTGTACCGTAAGGACAATTTGCGATTTCATACTCCATGATTTCTTTATCCCAATCTTCCAGCTCTCCATCAGGATTGTCCCCTTCACCTACTCAAAAATATTTGTTAAAATTCATTTTAATGTTTCGTTATTAAAAAATAATCACCAGCATCCCAGATTTCCGAACACCGATTACACGAATCCGTATCGGAATCCTCGTCCGAACTATAATATTGATGGTTCAGCTCTTGGACCACTCTTTCCTCGTCTTTTACGGCCCGCACAAATTTTTCCCTTATTAGTACGTGAGCACCTTCCTTCTTCCAGATTGTGGTACCTTGAATCAACGCACTTTCCAGAGAATTGACCACATCGTGGTCGATTTTCGCATTTGAGGTATCCTTGTCAGCACTCTTCAAATAAGTCAAATAAGTAATAAACCAAAATAATTTTATTTTATATGGGATTATCCATGTCTGAAGAAGATGATGTTTTAAATAAATCAAAAGAGCTAGATACTAACTGCGGAGCATCTTTAGATTAGCGCCTAACCAAACCTGACCGGACCTAACCTCGCTAATAATATCTCACCTCCCATTTCCGTAAGACAAGACTGGTATCAATCGACTCAGCTCCTCAAGCTCTATCTGTAAACTAATTCTCGTCGTTATCGAAAACGGTCACTGGTCTAAAGCTCAGTCCTCAGTCCTCAGTTTCAGCCGCAACTTACAACCTTGAACTACTTCAAACCTTAGAGTATTCATTAAAATGGATTTTGTAGTGTTTATAGAAATATGTTACAAACATGTAATGACACCTCGTTCCTTTATTCGGCCATAAAGCTCCAAATAAACACCCAGGCATTTAATCTTTTAGCAACCGACCCCCAGGCATCTATTTGGACCAATGCGAATGTTTAAGCCGGGCTTTTAATTACGACTATTTTTGGAATAGATTTTTTATTACTTTTCTGTGGCTTTTTTTGCTATTTCATTGTTTCATCGTCTTTTTTTTTTTCTGTTAAATTTTTATTGATTCTTTTGCTTTTTCATTGAATTTTGTAATTTTTTTTACATTTCCCAGTACCTTTTTGGCTT
The DNA here is from genome assembly GCA_034683725.1 of Strigamia crassipes. Lineage (NCBI taxonomy): Eukaryota > Metazoa > Arthropoda > Chilopoda > Geophilomorpha > Linotaeniidae > Strigamia > Strigamia crassipes. Next base: position 9,956 of record JAQFXT010001866.1, read on the forward strand.
TGTTTAACGTTTGTTAAAGCGATCAAGTTAGCCAAATAAGTGGATCGGAATTGAAACAGGATCTCTTTTCCTAAGTCGCCAATTAAGACGAGTTCTCTCAAACTAATTATTTGTTAACAGAGTCCCATGGTACGTTGTGGTACGTTAAGATAAATCTGATTAGGTTTACTTTGGAACGCTCGTATTCAATTGAGATGGATTAAATGCAATTCTCAAAACTCTAGATCCAACAGATCTAAAGTAACGTGCAACCTGGGCTATTGGAAAATCTAAATAGGTTTACTTAAAAGTTCTTGGTAAATCCAATGTGAATAGATTGTACCGAAATTCCCTTACCGAGTGGTAATGGTACACTAAAAGAAAGAAAAATCAATCAGAATGCTCCTAATCGCAAAGATTCAAGATGGCAGCCAAAAGTGCAAGGAAGGAGTCACGCGGACCCGATAAAGGGCCAGGAACCAGACAAAACAACAATCCATGATGCGATACCAATCCCGATGCGATTTAAGTTCCCAACTATTGTGCTCGCTTGTTTTATCCTTTAAATTGTAAAGAGCCTCAAGCTCTAAAAATGTTAATGTTAGTAATTGTTAAAATAGACATTTGTCGGCATAGTTTTATGTATAATTTTGTCTTGAAAAAGAGGTGAGCAGAATGCCAAAGTTTGAAGACCATTTTTCTAGACCTTGCCTGGTACGTGTATAATCTGGTAGTTACAGATTTCGTAGTGTAGTCAGTGCATTTGTAGAAAAAATAGAAATCGTTAGTCCTTAGTTGCCTCGTTATAAATTTGGAGATACATGTATGGCCTAATGTACACTTCTTCTCCTTGCTGTTCGTTTTTTGTATGTGGATACATTGTTCTTCCAATTATTGATACAGTTGGTTACATATCCCTACCCCCGACATAAACAAATGTAGAACACAAGTAGTTCTAGAATGGGAAAATTATAACAAATTGTAAGAGGAGAAAAAAGCTTTGTAGATTCATTACATCACTTTTTGTTACAAAGCTACCAGAAATATGTCAAAAATATAGTAAAATTTGCTAAAAATTTGGTGGTACGTCTAAATGCGTCTAAATGTAGGTAAGGTTTGTGAGCCAGCTCGACAAAATATACATGTATATATGTATGTGTATATATATATATATATATATATATATATATATATATATCTATTTTTTTTAAATGCAAATTTGGTAAAAATTTCAAATGTGACACTTAAGAGAGAAATACGAATAAATGTATAATCGCTATTAGTTTTTTTAAACTCACCGATTCACGTTTTGGTGAATTCATTTTAGATCGACTTCTCCAGTTATTTTTATGTGCAGAATCACCTTCTTGATATTTTAACTGAAATACGATTCGAGGTATTTCGGAAACCGGTAATCCAAAATCATTCTGTCGTAATAAGTAAGTAAGTAAGTAAATATGAAATATTGTACGACAAATAAAGGAATATAATCAAAAAACATACTTCGTCCAAATCCAATCTGGTCAAATTCGTTAAATGCTGCAATCCGGTCGGAACAGTCGTCAATTTATTATTAAATAGATCCAATGTTTCTAACCGAGCCAGTTTGAAAATAGAGTTCGGTAATTCCGTTAACTAAATAAGGAAAAGAATGAAATTTAAAACAATTACCGGTAATTCTGTTTGTTATCAAAAGTTGCGTGGAAAACTTACTAGATTATTATCCAGCCTGAGATCAACGAGATTTGACAAATTCCCAAAGTTGTCGGGTAGAGCCGTCAATGTATTCTTGGATAGCTGACACCAATTCAGCGATTTCAAGTTGCCGAACGAGTCTGGCAACTGTGACAAATCGTTCTGTCCCAAATCCAACGTATGCAAGCATATCAAACATCCGAAGTTCAGAGGCAGCCGCTTTAACCTATTCTCGTCCAGTCGTAATTCTCTGATATTTTTCAACTGGCCGAAATTATCGGGTAAAAAACTAATCCAATTGCCATTCAGCAGCAACCGACTTCGCTCCAACTCTTCCAAATCACTGCCGAGATGAAGCATCCGCAAACTCGTCAATTCGCCGAAACTTTCGCACAGCTTATTCACTGAATTTCCCGCCAAATCGAGCTTGGTCAACTTTTTGGCTGCCTCACCAAACCCGTTGGGAAACGGATCGTGTTGTAGCCGATTACTCCTGAGCGATAAGTCTTCCAGATTGTGCACCGAATCGAACCATTGCGGTAACGACGTCAACAAATTGCGATTTATGTAAACTTTTCTCAATAAATGCGCGCAATTCAAATTGGGTACGAGCCGTTCCAGTTTATTATTCGACAGGTCCAGCACTTGCAAGCAATTAAACATGGCCACACTGTTCGGCAGGTAGGTTATCGAGTTGGATTCCAGATTAAGTACTCTCAGACCCTCTAAACAACCGAAATTTATAGGTAATCTCTTTAATTTATTATCACCGCAGTCGAGAACCTCCAAATTCTTCAGCCAGCACAAACTGTCCGGTAGAAATCTTAACTCATTTTCACTTAAATTCAATTGCTGCAAGCTCGTCATGGCGCCCATCGTTGACGGGAGTCTTTTCAGCGAATTGTCGGCTAATTTAAGGATAGTTAGTTTGTCCAGTTCGCAAATACACGTTGGTAGCTTCGTGAGTCTGTTGGCGGTTAAATGCAGTTGCTTCAAGCGGGTTAGACAACCGATACTGTTCGGCAGGGATTCTAGTTCGTTGCCGATCAGCGATAGTTTTTGCAGCAGCTGCAGGTTTTCGCACACACTCGGCGCGATTTCCGTCAGCTTGTTGTGGTCTAGAATGAGTGCCGTGATCATTTGCATGTCGAGCACGGATGGCGGCAGTGAGTCTAGATTGAGCGAGGCTAGACATAGTGTGTGCGAATCGGTTTGAAAACAGTTTTTCTTATTGTCGTCTTTGTTTACTTCTTGGAGAAGAGATGCCAGGTTTGACTCGACTCGAGTGCAAGTATCGGATGTTTCTTCCATTACGCGTCCATTCTTAATACGAGCTGTTTATTCGGACAAAAATATCATTAGCTCAACTAATTGCATTCGCTTTTAACATGCCAACCTGGGTGAATAATTGTGAAAAAGTGAAAGCAATGCAGCTTCGAAATCGTACGGTCCGCCGGGTTCGGTGATTTCTATCGAGTCCTATTTTTTTTGAAAAACATTCTGCGTGAGTTTTGTACCGGAAGCGGGGAGTCACTGCATTCACAACTGACGTAGAAATCGTAAACGTCGCTCGATCATTCTGCGCAAGGAAATGGTGGAATATAATTCTTAAAACGAAAAAAATTGAAATTTTCAATAACGGTACGTCTTTTATATTTGTTACGTCATTTCAGTGGAAAATGAGGAATAATAGTAATCATCACGAATGTAAAATACAATTTTGTAAATGTTTCTCCGTTTTTGTAATTTTTTTCGATACCGGTAGCCGGTACCACCTTATCAAACATGCCCTTCACTGTCAGCTGGGATTTTGTGACGCTAGCGCACCGACTCTACCACCTACCGCCGCTGAAATGATTCTGTGACGAACATTTACATTTGAAAAAGAATAATATTTAATGGCTTTAGGATTGTCGACTACTGATGCCTTACGCAGACTTCACACCGACATTAGGCTCGAATTAGAGAAGCATGGAGTATTGTTACTACGATATCAATTTTCTTTTGTCATTAAAAAATGTAATTTTGATTATTTTTCTTTTTCTGCAGGAAAAGATGGAAAAAGAAGAAAGGCATTGGTTTCGGACAAAAACTTGGAAATGGGATGCGTATCATAACAATAGCCACAATTCAGTGTTTTGTTGGGTCAATGGTTTGATGCTGCTTCTGGTGACAATATGTTTACTGATTTGCTATGGGATTGTGACTGAACCCAAGTAATATCTGCGTCGCGATCGCGAATTAAGCGCTCATAATTGTCCGTAATCTGATTCATTTTTGTTTTTATCTTAGAGACCATCGACTATTGACGGGCGCAATAGTTATTGTAATAATAAGTTCGTTCAATATTTTCTTAGTTGGTTTTGACAGTAGATTACGGCATCATGAAATACAACAGAAAGCTCAAAGATTATTATCCTACATTAAAGGTTAGAATTGAATTAAGTGCATTCCAATTTCAATCTGAATGTACTTTCTACCGTTGTAAATTTTTAGAGTGCATCGATAAGTGTGAATGGAACAGTTCAAATTATCCACACGTGAACTTGCCACTCTCTCCGTGCATTACTCTTCAGTGGACATACCGCGATGGGCGTTTGATTAATTTACACTGGGCCCTTTTAGTTGAGGGTGATATAATAGCACTTCGTCCTGGTCAGATTGTACCAGCTCGATGTCGTTCATTGGATGTAAGTTTATTTAGAGTGCACGGAGAATAATTCTCTGTGCACATAATCTTTTGCACATATTTTGCACGTTTACATTGGTGCCAGTAGGAAGAATGCATTATACATTTTACATTTAGCAATTTTTCGTTTGTCTGACGGTTTATACATTCAATTTTAACCAAGAAAATTCAATTTTTTTTGTAAAATTTAATTTTTCTCGTAAAAATTCAAATTTTCTCGTAAAAATTCAATTTTTCTTGTAAAAATTCAATTTTTCTCGTAAAAATTCAATTTTTCTCGTAAAAATTCAATTTTTCTCGTAAAAATTCAATTTTACTCGTAAAAATTCAATTTTTCTCGTAAAAATTCAATTTTTTTCGTAAAAATTCAATTTTTCTCGTAAAAATTCAATTTTTCTCGTAAAAATTCAATTTTTCTCGTAAAAATTCAATTTTTCTCGTAAAAATTCAATTT
>JAQFXT010001867.1:0-14769 GCA_034683725.1 Strigamia crassipes
AATGCGCAAATAGGAAAAGCTCACATTATCGAGGATTTCATTGTATCGAATATTCATAGTAACGAGGATGCACTGTACATTAGAATTCGCGACTGCGCCATCTAGTGTCGAATTTCCGGACTAATACGGTTTTTAAACCGTCACATGTTAACTGCTTCCACTTTGGCTGGAGGATACAATAATTTTAGCAAATAGTGAAGAAGCACAATGGAATGGTGTACTTACCAACGAAATTCCAATGTTGCATTACTGTGTAATTCGTATCGTTAAATGTTCAATGGAAGTTCTCTTGTATATTATTTGTCCTGTCTTGCTGCTTGTAGACACTGATTTGTTCTGTTCCAATTTGGTTAATCCAAAAATTGTTAAAATACTCAAAGAGTTCGTCCATTTGTAGTTTAATATTTCTATCAAATTCATTTATCCTGGTCCTAAATGTAGTCTGTGTTCCAAATGAAATAAAGGATGTTTAAATGATTAAATCTCTGACCTGAATTTGATACAGTCCATCAACAATTTTATTTGCGGGCAGCAATGCCAAGCCATCATCATTTTTAAAACTTCGATTATAAGTTCAGATTGGTGATTGCCAGCAATCAATCCACTAAGATGGTCTTGTGTTGTTTTAAGGCCTGTTGAATGTAGCAATTTTCTTAAGTCAGATATTTTAAAACTAACTAATTGTGGTTACTTTGCAGTAATGGAACCAACATCCATGATGTTTGGCTGTTATTAGTTGGTGCCTGACTGCACTAAGTATTCCTGCCTCAAAGTCACTAATTATGTTTGGTGACCAACCAGGAAGTACCTCTAAGACATGTTGAAATAACCACACATAACTATGTGTGGTCTTTCGAGTCATCAGTGCATAAAACACTGGAAAGGCCTATTAGAATATAAAAATCCATTACATTACAGTCAAAGAAATTGAAATAATCTTAGTTACGTGTCCTTTGTGATTGAGAATGATAGTACAAAGTTGCTGAAAATATATTGGACATGACTTAAAAGTACCATCCAAATGGTACGTTGTCCCTTTTTGAAAATTGTGTCTCAATATGAATGCTGCAATCTGTCTTGAAGAAAAAACTATTGGTGGCTGGCTATTTACGTCTTGGATTAGAGTAACGTCTAATCCTTCCAAATATTTAGTTTTGATGGCATCTTGTTGCAACATTCCCCAAAACTCTTCAAGTGATGTTGGAGCTCGTGGATTGTGGCGTGCTCTTTTTCTTCTTAATGCTGACTGCACTTGGGGGAATGTTAAGCGAGCTGCAGCGTTAAGGGGACTATAAAGTTTAAAAAAAAAAATAAAATTGCAGCTAATTTAATTTAAAATTAATTCAAAATGGCGGCCGAATTTAAAATTAATTCAAAATGGCGGCGGAATATTAAGTGAATTCAAAATGGCGGTTGAATTTAAAATGAATTCAAAATGGCGGATAAATTTAAAATGGATTTAAAATGGCGGCCGAATATTAAGTGAATTTAAAATGGCAGTTGAATTTAAAATGAATTCAAAATGGCGGATGAATTTAAAATGAATTCTAAATGGCGGCCGAATGTTAAGTGATTTTTCCTTTGACATGCACGCATGCTTAATATGCCCTTTGCGGCCGCACCCATTGCAAATGGTGTTGCGGTATTTGCAGTCGTCACGTCGATGTGACGTGCTGCTGCACGACATACACTTCGCGGTGTCCTTCTGCGAGTGAGTTGGCCCTGAAGTCGGTTTCGTGCTCTTCGGTTTGTTGAAGGCACGCTTGTTGTCTTTGGATGACTTGTTTTTGAACTGCTTTTGCTGCATCTGGTGCACCAAGTCCTCCGAGTCTTTCTTTTGGAATGCGATAACCTCGCGCATCGTGCACTCCATCGTGGATGCAGTGTGGAGAGCTTTCTCCAGCATGACATCTTTGCTGAGGCTAATTATGGCCCTTTGTATCATATCTGAGCTGAGTCCTTGAATGAATCGATCTGCTAAGAGAATAGGCAAAAACAATCCATAATTGCAATCTTTGGCAAGAGCAAATTGTGCTGCAAATTCGTTTGGAAGTTGGTTCTTTTTGTGCAGACGAAAGCATTCGCCGCACTGCAATGGCTTCGGTTTTTGGTGCTCTGCGAGGAGTGTGGTCAGCTCCAGATATGTCTTCTGGTTCGGTTTGTCAGGGAGAGCCAAATCTGCTAGTTTGGCATAGGTTTCGTCCCCTACACAGGTCATCAGCCATGCCACCTTCTCTTCATCGTCAATTATTTTGTGGCATTTGAAAAAAGCGCCCAATCGATCGCAATATCGTCCCCAATCCGAATTGGTGTTAAAGGGTTCGAAGGAGGCGGAGCCAGCCATCGAAAATAAAAAAAACGAAATTCGCAATGACAAAATTTGCGATGAAAAAAGTTCCTCGAGCACTAGGCCTAACGCGAGTGAGGCGTGGTCAGTCTAGTCCGAATTTGGCCAAAAAGTTGCAAAAAACAGTATATAAAAAAAAATTGCGATACTCAGGTGTTGTGTGGTGTTCCTGAATCCGCTCCTCATTGCCAATAATGTATTTCTTTGTTCTCATGTTAAGTGTGGAAAAAGAGCGTGGTAAATGAGCAACCATCGTGGGTGGTGGTCAGCGAATTTAAGTGTTTTATTTTGACAAAAAGGGGGGGAACGCTGACGTAATAGTCAGCGTTATACATTTGCCAGATGTGGAGCAAAAGGTTGCTGTTGGGCGAACACCCCAAGTATGGTCAGAATCTTGAAAAAATCAAGAATTCAAGTGCTGATAAGAATAAAAAACAAATGGTAAATGTACAAGTTTTAGATGATTAACAGGAAAAAAATTTTATCATTGATTTTTCTATAAAAAAAAATGTAATCATTTATATTTTTGTAGACTTTTTCTAAAAGACTTTTTAGACTGTAAATTTTTTTAATCTCTAAGGATAATTATCTCCTTCAGATGGCGAGACAATGCCTGCCCTTTGGTATTTTTGATGATGGGGATCACGTTGCACAAAATTTTCCCGTTTCTTCGTAGTACTGATGGTAGTTGGCTGGACAACACTGTCCCACATTGATTCAATAGTAATATCTTCCTTGTCCTCACTGTCAGTTATATTTCTCCATCCTATTTTAAAGTTTGTTTTTCTGTAAATTGTCTTGATCAGAGAAAAGAATTCATTCGAGACATAGCACAAGCCTCCACGATTAATTTTAGTCATCCACACTTCAGTGTTATTTAGCGTGTCACAGTTGGTTTTGCACACGTGACGAAACAAATCATGGTATTGTTTTCCATAAAACTTTTTTTTTTAATTGTCGAATGACAAAGCCAGCTATGTATCTCAAGACATTGTCCTCTAGTTGTTTCCTAGTGAAAAATTGTGAGTGCTGGGTGTGATTTACTGAGGACGATGACTTGCAATGCGAATTTGATGCCTCTTGAAGAGCAATCAACAAAAGCCTTTTTAAAAACAATCTTACAATAATATTGCGATTGCCTATGCTTGTATTCTTAAACTCCTAAATGGGAAATAAAGATATTACATAATTTAAAGTAAATGGTATTACACATTTTTATTTTTATTTACTGTAACATTTGCAGCAAATAATTGTACGCAGGCTTCAACCAATGCATTTTCCTGGATGGTCACGGCTCTAAATTTTACATAAATGTCTTCCCGGCATTTATTTACGAATATTAGTCGTAGCAGGGGAATAAAGGTCAAAATTTCCTCCCAACTCCAATGCATGAGAAACGACATTTCTCATCAATGTTTCAAACTTCTGATTTGGAGAATAAATCGCAACATTCCTGATGGCCTGTTCTACCATTACATATAATTGAAAATCTTGGAATGTGATGACAAAATGTAGAATCACAGACAAATATAAGTTTACAAAAAAAAAAATAATAAACTTATCCTCTTTAGGTATGTTTTCCGGGCGAATAGTAGAGGCTTCGGGAGTAGGTGCTGGCTGGAGTTCCAGTCATTGAGTCCAGTTTTTGGTAATTGACGTCGTCCATCCATCCGGTGTTTGTTCAACGCTGAGGAAACGGGGGTCTATAAATACAGATTCCCCATTTGCTGAATGAGTCAGCTGACACGTGCCCAAATCTTGCTCGGGGAGATTATTTCTTTGCATAAAAATGGAGTGATGTCCTTGTTCCAGGGTACCGATTTATCCCGTTTCTTGGATCCTTTGCAGTTGGGGCAGGCAAGGAGATGTTGGCCAGTGCCAACTCCCTGGGCCCAGCCAATGCTTTGGCAAAATGGACATACGCTCTCATGTATGTCGATTACGAGGGATTCTTAGACGAGTCTCTTTTTCAGGTCTGCTTCGTATTTTTTCTTTGTGACGCTTGTTGAGTTTGCTTTGAAATTTTTGTTTTTCCTCCTCGGATCTTTGTTGCGGTGAAATATGTTTCTTTTTGTTGGAGCTCCAGTCGCGGGTTGGGGAGTGGGACTGATAATACCATCCGTCCTGGTTATCCTCATCAAGAGTGGTTTTTGAGAAATATCATCTCACACGCCCTTCATTTTCCGCTCTGTGTGGTGGTTGATAGGCATCTTGGCGGGGCGGGCTAACATTGTTATACATCTGTGTTATACATCTGTGATTTATAACAATATTGGTTTAAGTAGTTCCAATTTTAATTCTCTGAGATACATCACGAAGTCATCAGAATATTTTTTATTCGGTTTAGTGATGCGACGCGGTCTGGTGTCTATTGTTGGGACCACGTTTTTTCTTGGCGTTGGTTTACTTTTACTCAACCGAACACGATGGCGTTGATTTCGATTGAGCTGTGTCGGACTGTCTCCACTTTGCGGTGCGGAGTCTGTTTTGTCATACTTATAACATTTTCTGACTTTTGTTGTTGTTGTTGATAGAACGGCAGCGAATCTTAGGTGATTAGTTTTATTCCACTTTTTAGTTACCTTTTCTTTCTTGCCATCGTTTTGGTTGTGATTCAAATTCGTTGCCTTGTTTTCGGTTGGTGTCCTTTTGTTGCCATTCATTGTTCCGGATCTCTCTTTCAATTTGATCTCCTTTCTTAAAAAATTCAAACAGCCATGAACTGTCCAATTTTCTTCATCACACACTTGTGAAAAATAAATATTAATTGATTCTGGAACTGCTTCCCTTAGTAAAGGGCGTAACAGTGCTCCAAATTGACTTGAAAATACTTTTAAATTCTCTAGACTTTTAATGAAAAGTTCAAGTGATTGTAAAGATGACGAAGAGCGCTTACATCCTCTGCTTTCTTCACTGGTTCTAATTTTAATAACTTTTGCATATCAGCACTAATGATTAATTGCTTCTTTCCAAATCATTTGGTCAAAATTTCTATAGCAGTATCATCATTCTCTTCGGTGGTGCGTGTGGTGTAAACGTAGCGGTAACGTATTTACCGTAGTCGTGGTGAGTTTTTCCCTTGCTAGGTTCGAATTGTCGACTGCGCCATGTAACGCGGAACGAACGAGGCGAGCATGTAGAAGGTTTTAAGATGACTGACTTTATTCATTGGATCTTTTACAAACATTTATTTCAGGGGCCATGTGGCCACTCTCAGGGACCGTGGTCAGTGTGGCGCCAGTCCCTGGGTGGTCATGGGGGCCATCTGGTCACAATCGCAAGACCACAAATTGCATTTGCTGCTAAACCTTTTAGTAATGTTTTTAGATATTGTTACGTGTGCGTGGGGATGAGTTCGCACTCGTGAACAGGGTTTTACAAATAAGTCTGGACAAATAAACTAGGCGGATTTATATGAAAATATACAATTTAGTTTATTAAATAACTCTAATAATAAGGCAGGCACTGAACAATTAGGGCCTGGCCTAAACAATGATAAGAATTACATAAGTTTCTCTATACAATCTAAAGTCTTAATCCTAAACACTATAATAGAATCAAACACTAATCAGATAAATAGTTATATCAAATACACTTAAGTAATTAACAATGCAATAATATATAAATGACAATCAATGATAAACAATGACAAAGTAAGGTTTGGTTCTAGTAATTCTTATAGTAGGAGAAAGTAAATCCATGGCCAGGCTCTATGCGAGCCGACCATAATGGAATACTTCTCATTTGATCTTTACTCTTTCATTCGCAAAAGAGAACTGCTTCTAATAGCTCTCTGAGTTATTAATATCACCTTCCATTCTACCTGTTGGCAGAGTAGAATGTTCCAATGACACAACATGACGCATCATTTGTGCTACGCGCTCTTAACGCCATCTATGGGTAACATGATGAGGATGTAGTGGGCTCCCCCTATCGGCTCTACCAGATCCATATGCCAAAGTTCCATAACCTGACTTGATTGGCACTTATTAATTCTGCCATGCACTGCTTTGGTTAGTTTTCCCTTTATGCAAACAGCACAGGGAGTTTCTTTTCATTCTCGAGATTTAGGCCCATTACCAATTCTTCATCGTTTGCGATATTGTTGATCTATACCTGTTTATGGATGAATAAGCTAATCCTGAAACATTCAGTGCCTCTATAAAATTTGTTAAATCTTCTGGAGAGGGATGAAAAGGGTCCAGATTTTCTCCATGTGCCCAATTGCATCATTGGAGCCAAGATTTTTCATAAACACGTCTTCAGAATTCCTTCCATGAGGTCCCCAAGAGTCTAGCAACTTCTGCTGAAAGCTTTTCGTTTTTGAACTGGGCGAAGACAGCTGCCATGCGGCAAGCTGGAGCAATTTGTTTAGTACCAGTGGGTGCGGTTCCCTGTAAGGGTTGACGATTAGGTGGGGAAAAGATGGGAGAAGTAGCGGCGAGGTTGTAGTCAGCTTCCAAAGCACCGGAAACTACGGTTGTGCTGGCCACACTGGGGCAATTAGAACCAGGTTCTGCCGAACAGAAGAAACCTTCAATTTTTGCAGGCATGCAGAAATGAGAGAAAAGGGGGGAAAAGCATAAGGAATTCCCTGACCCCACTCTTGTATCAGAGCGATAAAAGCCTGGGCGGATGGGTTCGGTCTCCAGCTAAAATATGGTCTAATTTAGTGATTACTAATAGATGCAAAAAGATCGATACTAAACGGTCCCCATTCCATGCTGATAGCTTTAAAAATGGACGTATCTAACTTCCAGTCTCCTGAATCAAAGATTACACCTCTAGATGCTGGCATCAGCCAAGCAATTTTCCGTCCCTGGAATGTGCTCGGCAATGACGGTGATGTTTCTTTTCATTGCCCATGACCAACGGTCTTGCGCCACTGTTGTCAGTTCGGGCGAGCGTGGGCTCCCCAAATTATTGATTGCCGCAATGGCGGACGTATTATCCATTTCAATCTTTACAATGGAGTCGGTCTCTTCACGAGCCAATGCTTTTAAACCCCAAAAGGCTGCAACCAGCTCTAAGACATTAATATGTTTTTTGAGGTACATGCCTGACCAAACGCCCCCAATACTAATGGGTTTAGCAACTGCCCCTCATCTTTTGAGGGATGCGTCTGTCTCTAGTGTAAGAGAGTGTGGTTTCGGAAGGAGTGACCTACCATTGCACAAATCCAAATTGTGCAACCACCATTTTAATTCACTTCTAGATTCTAAGTTAAGAAAACAATGTGATATGAACCTTTTCGAAGAAAAATAGTTTTAAGCTGTTGTAAATCCCTGAAATGTAATGGGGCAGAAGAAATTGCCAGGGTAGTGGCATTTAGTTTCCCTATAATTGATGCCAATTGCCTGACTGAGAGTTTGGGTTCTGTGAGGGCCTGTTTAATTGAGGCCTGAATATTTCTGATCCTGTCAGTGGGTAGGGATACTGACATCTTTTCAGTTATCAATCAAGAACCCCAGAAATGACATTTGTTTGGTGGGTTCTAGCAGGGATTTCTTGTAGTTAACTATGAACCCCAGATTACCAGTTAAATTTAAGAAGAAATCGCGCTGAGAAATAAGCAAGTCTTTGTTTTGCGATATAAAGAACTAGTCATCTATAAACACTGTCAATAACACATGCATGGCACGTAAAAGGGCTGTAATGACTACAGATTTTTGTAAACACATATGGAGCTGGACCCAGGCCAAAAGGTGGAACCCCCAATTCGTATAATACTCCTCGCCACAGAAAGCGAAGGTATTTCCTAAAATTTTTTGTTTATTGACACGGAGAAGTAGGCGTCTGACAAATCGATTTTGATCATATAAAAATTTGGTCCCACAAGTGTTAATGCCGTATGGATCCCTTCCATTTTTAAGTGATGAAAAGTAATAAACTCATTAAGGGGTTTCAGATTTAAAATAGGTCTAGAACCTCCATCTTTTTTAGGGACTAAAAATAAAAAACTAATAATTTGTCCTTGCACTGGTGTTACCGGATAAGCAGCGCCCTTCACCACCATTTTGGTGACTTCATCATCGATAAGGCAAGAGGCCTCAGTGCTAAACACCGGATATGAACAGGGCTTTTGGATGGGTTCAGATTCGAATTTTAGGCGGTAACCTTTTATGGTTTCCCAAATCCAATTGTCTGAAGTGATGGACTTCCAGTTTTCTAAACATAACGCTAAATGGCCTGAAGGAGGATCAGAAGGGTTAAAAACCATTTGGGTCAGTAGGGGTTTGCTGGGCTGACTATTTCTTGGCGAGGGCAGAGAAAAGGAAATTAATTTACCATTCTTATCGGCTCCTCTTGCTCTTAAGGAGCCCCAGCCCCGGGCGGCGAGTTTTTGAAATTTTGCCGGTAGTTTCCAAAATCTCTTCGCGAGTTTTGGTTGTCTCTGTGAAAATCGCGATGTCGTGGTCTGTCAAAACGTCTCTCCTGACGGTATGGTTGGGGACGATTATTATTGTTCCCAAAATGCCTGTTATTATTGTTTTGGCGCTCGGGTCTGAGTCGAGCTTGGGCTTTGTCAAGTGCAGAAAACTCGTCTGATTGTTTTTCTGCGAATGTAGGAACCATATTGTTTAAAATTGCTAAGTTAGATGCAAATTCATGATACTTACTGAAAATTGCAGTAAACCTGTTTTCGAACAAGTAAACATGGTGGCTATCTCGGAAAGATTTTGTGATGGCTCTTCCATTGCGCCCTGCTAAGGGGAAGACTACATTTTGGTGTCTTTCATCGTTGATTTTAGAAATCAGGTCCTGAACTTGTATAAGAACCGCCTGCATGGCAGTCAGAGATTCGGATCGAGATAAGGGTTTGTTAGCATGTTCGCGGTCAAAAACAGTGGCTGCAATGGTTCCCGTACGTTGGGCAAAGGCGGACATTTTCTTCAACATTTTTTTTCGCGGCACTGAAAAGCTTGTCGACCGCGATGTTTCATAAGCCTCCACTTCCAGGTCCATTTTGGTTAGGCGCAACGATGGAACCTGGTGAGAAGGGCAAGGGAAAAGTTTGGATAAATTTGCACGTAAGGCTTTGGGGGCCTTAGTGGATAATTGAATATTTTGCTAAGATATGATGCAAAATATAGATTATATAAATAGGCAATAAATGCTGTTAACTTAAGGCTTGTCCAATATATTCATTAAAAATTAGTACTTCAAAGAAAAAATAGGTGGAGGGTATTACTCTCTCCCCCCGGTCGTCTAACCATAGACCTAATCTCCAGTCCAATTTTAAGAACTGGATAATAATGACCATAAAATGATATTCATTCAAAATTTTAATTTATTTCCTTTCGTATACAGAAAGAGCTATGGCTCGAGATCGTCATTGGCGATCTGAAAAAATATACAGGGAGGAGAATTAGAAACATCTAATATAAAGAAGGGTGGGAACTTAACAGCATTTATTGCCTATTTATATAATCTATATTTTGCATCATATCTTAGCAAAATATTCATTTATATTACATCTTGGCAATAAATGCTGTTAACTTAAGGCTCTTCGTAGCCTCCTAATACCACATTAGAGAAATTATTAGAAATAGCATCCACCGGACGGTTATAATGCTTAAAAAACACTTTAGCAGATGACCAATCTGCCGCGTGGAGAATATGGGAAATATCTACTCCTTTAGACCAAGCGAAGGAGGTTGAGGCAGCTCTGGTAGAGTGAGCTGAGAAAACTGATGTATTAACCCCTGCTAACAAGAGGGAGGATTTAATCCACCTGGAAATGGTGGTAGAAGAAACGGGGCCGTAGGGACGAGAAGCTGCTAAGAACAGCTGAACAGAATTTTGACGAAAAAGAGCAGTGTGCTCAAGATAAATTGGAATTGCCTCTACCGGGCAAAGATCCTTATCAAAGATCCTTATCGGAAAAACTACACAGAGTGAAGGGAGTTGTTGAAGAGGACCTGCATCTTCCTAGCAAAGGAATAATACAGGAGTTCTCTGAGAAAGTAACCTTGCAGGACAACAATCTCAGATCGGATGCTCTACCTGCGAGCGAGAGGGCTAATATCATGGCCACGTGCTGATTAATCTCTAAGGCTGATAGGGAATTCAAGTGAGGAGTTTGAGATTTGAGAAATAAAAGAACAGGACCAACATGCCAGATAGAAGGATGTTTAACCTTGCGAGGTCTAACATTGGAAATTCCTTTCATAACCCTACGAATAAAAGGGTGAGAACTTGAATCTGATTGATACACAAGACCGACAGTTTGGGCAATAGCAGAGCGATGCATATTTATTGTGCTGAGAGCAAAATTATTGGAAAAAAGAAAACTCAGAAAATTTGATAATTTTAAGGGAGAGGGATGAAGAGGCTCCACATTGTGTCTGGTAGCCCAGTCCACCCAAGCTCTCCAATGGGTATCATATGATTTGTTGGAGGAAGACTGCGATGAGGACCCTACCAATTTGGCAGCATGTTCTGAAAGGCCTCGGTCTCCGAGTTGCTGGAGGACAGATTCCAGGCGGCCAAGTGGAACGACCCCGTCTGCAGTAGGGGGTGCGGGAGCCCTCGTGAATTCGAGAGCAGTAGGGGATGCTGCGGGAGTTTCATCGGGAAGCTCGTCGACAGTGACCACAAGAGCTGAAAAACAAAGTAAAATAAGAAAGGGTAAATTAAAGGGATTTGAAAATTTTACCGGAAACCATTCCTGACTGGGCTGTTGTGAGACACACTGGAGGTGTTGTTGACTGTGCCTTATTTTGCAGACTAGTTGATGTTCATGTTCCATGTTTTGTTTGCCGTACTGTTCGTTTCCTGTTGTTTATTCACCTGAGAAGGATTTAAGTTTCGTTTTTAATAAATGTTATTTAATTGTGAGGATTTGGGACACTTATCTAATGGTGTTTCATGTCCAGTTCAGTTCTGCTGTGTCTGTGACAGGGAGGTCCGGGATCCAGTTCAGTAGTGGCTGGTTATTCAATTTAACTGTCATTAATTAATCTACTTGCTTTTAGATGCATATTGTAATTTATTAGGATACTTCTTACCTGTTTTGTTAGTTTTGATGTGTTTTCTGGCTCGGTGGATCGCTAGACGAGCCGTTTCATTGATCGGAGCGCGGTGACGAGCGCTCTCGCGAAGCGGGACTCGGTTTCAGCCTCCCGCTTATTTTCTAGGGCCGATCAAAGCCCAAAAGCAATACTGACTAATTTGGGGTCCACAAATCGACCCAGGTGGTCAGATTGGTCATCAGAGGTTCGAGGAAGACGGTATCAGCTCCGTTAGAGCCAAAAAGGGCGTTGGCTGTTTACAGCAACACCATGACAGTTGGAGTTGCCTCCTTGGCAGTTGGGTTTTGTTCAAATGTAATTTGTTACGTGTTTTACTCAGTGTTTGAGGTTTTATTATTAATGCCCGATTTTGTAAACCTATTAGTATGTCTTTTCTTTTGGAGTTAATTACGATATTTGCTTTGTTGTTATTGTGCGCTGCCGCAACCTGAGTGGTTGCTGGCATAGGCTTAATGCGCCTACCGATCTAAGTGACTTTTGGGGAATTAAACGCTGATATTTGGGGTTTGTTAGTGACGTAATAGGAGTGATAATATTATATGGAAACATTAATAATCTAGTTTGCTAATTCAGTCAGTAAGCCTGACTTCTTAAGCAACAAGCTAGTACGAAACCCAAAAGAGAAGTAGTCAAAATAGAGCTCCTGCTCTATAAAGAAACCTTCTATTTCCCCTGTGATCAGAAGTTGACATGTCCCAGATGATAGCGCCATCTATGGGCAACATCTGCAACTGCACTAACGTAGAACTATCGGCGCCATCTCTTGGCGAAATATACAAACTATTATATAGTAAATAGCTAGATTAGAGCAAATAAATACATATACTATGTGGGTAAAATGTTGATAAAAAATGAGCACCGCATTCAGTTTGAAACAAACACTATGAGTATCCAGTAATTCTATTTTTAGATATCCTGCCTTATGTGATGAGTCAAAATATAAAACAATAGCACCAACTGGTGACAAGAACTGAACTAAAATATAATATAATCTTTACAATGCTAACAAATCCTTCTTTAAAATTATATTGTATTAAAAGTTAAACATTGAACAATGAATATTAGAAATACAAATGAAATAATCAAGATGTTTTCTCCTTCAGTCCAATATCCGTTTGGCTGGACTGCATCTTACCCGTGCTAACTGGTTTCCTCAAGAAATCTGCAATCATAACGTATGTAGCCATGTGTATCAGCTCAATGTTCTTCAGTTCAACCTCATCTCTCACGAACATAAAATGTCGATTGATGTGTTTTGTCTTACCAAACTGGTTAGAACCGTTGATAACATGAATTGCAGAAGAACTGTCGGTGAAAATTGGAATACACCTTCTAACAGAATCTCCTTGCCCCAATTCACACAAGATGGCTCTAAACCATTTGATGGTTCGCAAAAGTTCGCTCAATGCGATTAGTTCGCTTTCACAGGATGATAGGGTGACCAACGTCTGCTTCTTGGTCTTCCAGCTGATTGTAGCACTTCCACTTTTTACAATAAATTCAGTGTATAATTTTGCATCTTTGGTGCTGCACCAACTTGCATCTGCATATCCTTCGAGTTGTCCTTGGTCTTTTGAGAGAAATAAGCGCAATTCCTTTGTGTGTTTAATAAAGCGCAGAACTCTCTTTACTGCTTGAAAGTGTGTTTCTCTTGGATCCTTTGCAAAAACTTGCTAGTCGGCTCACGGGTTGCTAGTCGGATATCGCCTCCTGCCAATCGTTCAATGGCGGATGAATCGACAGGTTTTAGTTTCACGTGGAACTCGACACCCGTTGTACAAAATCTTTGTACATGTTTCGTATTGTTAACCCTCAAGATTTCGTACATACGTGTAAACTCATCGTCCGAGTCTTGTAACGTTCGTAATCCACTAGGGCCGTCGGGTTGAGCATTGTTGATATGGTTGCTGGCGATATTCACTCCGTCCCCGATTTGGATGGTTGGCGATCGAGCGTTGAAATACTCATTCTCCAAATCATCCAATAATGCCCAAGTTTCTAGATTTTGAAACAACTCATCATCGGCGGTAAAATAATCTACCTGCGTCGGTATTGCCGAATGATTTAGATTGCATTCAAGCGCGTCTAGTTGGTTCAAAAATTCGGGGTTTTCCAATAAGCTCGCGTCTATTTCAAATGGATCCATATTGTTGACAAATGCGGGAATAAGGTTGATGAAAAAAGTTTTTGTTGTTAAAATGTTTATTATTAATTCACTACACAGTATCAACGTATAAATGAATGTTTTTGAATGTTTATTCGAACGCTTGTGACTGTTCAAATTTGACTTCTGACTCCACCTCGGTGATTTTTCGCTTCTTCGATGGTTTCGTTTGATTAGCGAGTGCAGATGAAGATGGCTGTGAAAGCAGGTTCTCGCCGACACATGTAGGAGTTGCTGAATCGTCGGATGAGCCGTCTCTGCCTAACAGTTGCGCTAGAACACGAGCTGTTCCGTGTAGAATGCTCAGTTCAGCTTTCACGAGCTGAGCCCACTGAGTTTCCGTCATAACAATTTGTTTATTGTTATATAATCGTCGGACTACGATTTTAGTGGGCTGGGTTTCTCTTTTCTCGATGTATATTATTGTTCCACTCACGGCTGAAATTTCCACATCGCCTTCCTCTTGTTCTTGCAGTTCGCTCAGGCCCGACTTAATTTTATTCCATGCATTGCTGAAGCCGTAAAAAGATTCGACATCGAATGTAAAGCCAAGTTTATCAGGATATAAGCGCTGGGTCTCGCTCAATTTAAAAATGCGCAAGTGTATGTAAACTCGTTGTTTGGAGCGAGAAACCTGGCAATACAGCTCAGCACCGAGCGGAAACGTGTTGGGTGGGGTTTGTACACTCATACCTTCAAAATTATTTTTTAAATTTAGTTATTTAAAAAAAATTTTTAAAAAAATTTTTATTTTTTACCAAAAAAACACGGATGGCTGTCTAGAGTCTGCTGGAGAGTGGTCTCTGGATGTTTGCTGTCTGAAGAATGGTGATTTTCAAACTTTTACTAGCTTTATTTATACTAAAAAACTAGTGGGGTGAAGTTAGTAACTCATACAACTGGAACTCAAACCACTATTCAAGAAAAGTGAAATATTTATTGAATAAAAAAAGCTGGTTGAATAAAAAAACTTTCTTTTTTTCTCAGAAATTAAATACAATAACACAGTCTTCTCTACGAGCTGATACGGTTACTAGTATCTAATAAAAGGGAGTTCGACAGCGCAACTGAGTAATGGCAAGCTGGTACATTGAGGAGGTTTTGGGGTGGAAAATAGAATAAAGAGGTAAAAATCTGTATGTGGGGTGAAAAACTCGTGGGAAAAAGAAAGTTACAATACTATTTTCATTTGAGAATAAAACAAGAAACCAAACAAGAAAACA
>JAQFXT010001868.1:0-14766 GCA_034683725.1 Strigamia crassipes
ATTTTTACGTTACAATATTTATAACGTAAAATTGACTATAATTTTAAAGGAAAAGTACATGGCGCAAACTGTGTATTATTGGATCCCTTCTAGTATATCTTATAAATTGAGTCAAATTTTGCGGTGAAAATAGCTGCGGCCTACATTATAACGTTATTTCAATAAGTAAAAATCTTCCACAGATTATGTTTACAAATCTAGAGTAAACATGGGATGAGCAGTTCAGCCTTATGCTGACTAAGGGCGCTAGCAATGCCGGAAGTAGAAACATACAAACTTATTAATTTATATAAAAGCTTTTAAAATAAATGCATTCATGTTTGACAAATAATAATATTGCGAAATGCAAACCAATAGCATGCAAAAATGTGTTACAAAATGCATTCCCACAAAACTTAATGTATTTCAAGATACGCTGTAATACATTGTAATGTTTTTCAACCATACGAGATAACCGCCTAAAACATGAATCAAATGGAATTGCGTCAGTTTTATCTGACCCAGACACAGGTTTTTGCACAGTTTGCAGAAATGACTACCTTTAACCATCTACAAACTGTAGTGGATGTTATGGCTTGGGTGTAATATCACTTCTTCTGTCCAAAACCTGTGAGTGTTTGGTCACGGTCGCCACGTGGTCAAGGGGACGGCCACGTGTTGCTGGACGCAACACACACTATAGATTACAATAAACCGCACAAAGACGCACTATTTAAATGTAAGTTTCCTTTATTTAGTTGGTTTGTCTAGGGGCCAGTGCACCTAGGTGTGATTTCCATGTTGCATGGAGTTCCTCAACTCCATCCCAATATCCTGATCGCTGGTCACGCATTCGGGGACCACGTGGCCAGCGAGCTCTTGTTGATTTCTATCACGCCATGCGCTAGGAACTTATGGCGCATGTGAATAGGATGCTCAGGTCCCTGTGCCCTGCAAAACGGGCACACAAAGCCCGAAGTCGCCTTGCATCATGGCGGGTCTCTTTCGACTACGGGAAACAGACCACTAGGGTCTTACACGTGGCGAGTTGCAGAACGGACTGCCCTTTCGACGTCGTGGAGACCCCGTGCATGCGACTTCCGGCTTGCCGGGTCCCTGTGTTCGATTGGCCATAATCGGACCGCAGCTCCAACTATTGCTAGGGAGCCGCAGAAGGGATCGCGTATGTTAGCCAGTGATCGCTGGATGGTCACAAACCATTTAGGTAAAAATGCAAGTATTAATATTACACTCTACACGCACGATCCAAAAGCGTCTTTTTTTCCTTCTGTCGTACCATACATTTGTGAGGTTTGTTCTTTTGTCATTTCCTGCTTGATAAATACATATCAATTCTAGAAATTCACGAAACACGAAACACGAAACTTGTAAACTCACCTCCAGTTCTAATTTGTTGAGCCGCCACATTATATTGCATCTTCACTAATTGCACAAACACCTTGAATTCATGCAATGTATCATCTTTAAACTTTATAACCTGAGGATATTCGTCATCAGTAATTGCCAACAGTGATAAATATGTAATGCAAAGCTATGAACAATCTTACTGTAAGTCACTCTAAATGGCAATTTGGCCATTCTTGCTGTCCTACTGGACTGACTCAGTCCACACACTTGTTATTGTTTTGTTAATCATTACCATTTCTAAAACCACACGTTACAAATTTGTAATCTTTAATGTACACAAATTAACACGAGCCATAACTTTATTAAATTTGGCAGCAATTTGATTCCATGCGTACTCAAAACCCTAATTTCAACTTTTTTCTTACTAATAACCATATCTATTTCACTCTTTATCAAATTCACTCGTAGTTTATACAACCATCCCGTCTGGGAATGGGAAATAACAATTTACCTCTTTTGGATAGTATTTCGTATTTATCACAATAAAACTCTAAATATAGTCCACTTCTCATCATGCTCGACACAGACAACAAATTTCCTTTCAAACTCAATCGTTTCAATACGGTATATTTTGGTATTTTCATCACCAATTCACCCATATCCTGAACACTCAATCTTCTTCCATCTGCTAATATAACATATGGGTTTTCCCGGGACTGTAACATTCCAAATTGTCAACACGCGTCCAGAGACCATTCCGTATATCCACTATCTATACTACTCCATTTCATTCTCAAGGCTTGTGTGCTCTGATATAACTTGGATATTTGGGCCATCCTACTAGCGGCTACGCAGCGGCCCTAAATTTACATATTCGTACATAGTACCAAATGAAAAGCACTATAGTGACAGTACATGGTAAGTGCCTTGGTATTAGTACACGGTACTATTGGGACCAAATGAAAAGTACCATGTTACTGGTGCGTTATTCTGTGAGTGTTCGGACGGACATCTCGTGGTCACGGGAAGACCACTTAAAGAAACACACTACAGTCTGTTTCACAAAACTTATGACAAACTCCCATTGGTTGGGCATATCGCAAGCTCAAGGATACATATAACTTGATCATGTGATCATTCTCAACCAATAAGGGAGACTCAAATTTAAAAATGGCAGTTTAGTAACTACTAAAACATTCCTAAAATAAATTATTAACCACATACAAATAAATATAAAAATAAAACTTGAAAAAGTTTGAAATTGAACATATTTAAAGTAGCCAGAAAAAGAATTAGAAACTGGAACCGAAAGTGGGTCCAAAACTGAATCCCGACCGGTCCAACCGGTCAAGGTTGCTTCTAAAAATAGTCACTGTTGGTGCTATTGTCGATCAGCGTCTTCTTGTGGCGAATAAGTGCATTTTTTGCACTACTTTTCAATTGTGCGTGTGTAACAATGATGTAATGGCTGCGGACGGGTCAATAGCCAATGGGAGTTTGTCATAAGTTTTGTGAAACAGACTATAGAGAACACTGGTTTGGGTTTGTTAAGCCTTTATTCATGTTTGTTGTTTAGGGGAGCTCTGTTACGAGAGCTCCTAATTCCAACTACTGACCACGCGGACATTGTGAGTAAATTAAAGTTCGAGGGGTGAGAAGGTAGAATGAATCGTAGAAATGTAAAAATAGATGATAAGTTAGAAGCAGACATAAATGATTGTGCAAATCTTGCGCTGGAATAAATTAAAATATTTGTCAAAATGCATTTTCGTGACAAATTAATAATTAATAATTAATAATGAATAATGAACAAACTGAAGTAGAAAAATAATAGATCAGTTCTGAATTATTTTCAGTAGTATTTTTTATTTTTTAACATTATTTCATCTTGATGAATAAAATGTTTAGACAATAACTAATCTCTCACAGACTGTAACCTGTTGCTTTTGCTGACCAGCTCTCATTATTGTGCCTATCGATAATGCACTCATCATATTACCTATTACCAGTGCTGAAAATGTTACAAAGAAGAAGACAATTTAGAACGAATAAAACATTTTTTTTGTAATTTGTAATTTAAATTTTTAATTTTTTTTACTGAATTTTGAATTGGTTTTTCCATTCATGAATAGTCTACTTTACTTCGGAATTTAGTTTGGTCAAATCAATTGTACATACTGCATGTTGTGCTCCTTGAACAAATATTGGAGAGCTGTAAAAAAGTGAATCCATTATTTTACTCAAGTATGAAATGTCAGAAATGTAGAATCGTGGTCCCATAAAGGAAGAAATTTTACGTCAGTTTTATTGATTACACCATTTCAATACCTTTGGGTACTATTGAGAGATTTGAGAGATTTGAGCAAGGGCGTAAGAAACAAAAAAAAAAATTTCATTTTCTACAATTGGATGAAATGACATTGAGTTGAGTTTGAGACAAAAAATGGAATTGTTGGGTATAATAAAAAATGGTGTGCAAACCAGAGGGGCAGCCAGACAGAGGTCCATTTGTTTCAAATCCAATCCAATTCAATTCATTTGTTAAGTTTTTTTTTACTTCTTTATTTTGTGATGTCCCACGAAAAATGATACCGGTAAGACTCATAAAAATCTCAAGACTGAAAGTAACGATATCATGTGTATACTATACAGAATGTATCGGTACCACTGCATAATGATTCTCGGAAACAAATGGATTTTTCGATTAAATATCAGCGCTACCGGAGAGGTTGCTTGGTACTGTGCCCGTCTAGTAGCTCAAGGTTTCCACCAAACCGTCGGAGTAGATTTTGACGAAGTTGGCCACTTAGATCAAGATTGACAAGACTCAAAATCGCAAAAACTATCTTTTAGACAATTTAGGGATTTTATATTTTCACTCTCTTGTACTTTAATAATTACGAATATGATTGGTGGAGCGTATGTCACAGGACAATCAGAAAATGAAACCTCTCAATGTTTCATGTCGATGTGACTCTCTATCAGTAGTAAGAATTTAAAGTTTGAGTTTTCAGAATTTCCACCTCAAGTTTGGAGAAACGTAGGCTAAATATTGAGTTTATGAAATTTCTTGTGAAATGCAGTGCGAGTTTGGATGAATTTTTTTCATTTCATCTCGATAGTGGATCGATTTTAATTTTTTGTACCAACTGCAATGTATTTTGCATGGATTTTCCATACACCGTGCGAGTAAGCCTTAAATGTTATTTATTATAAAATGATCCATTCAACAGTCCAATTTAATATTAGTGCATACACCGTAGTAAAGTTTTGACTAGTGCAACTTTTCTATTTTCAAATTATATGTAAGTTTAGTAAGATGGATTCCAGATGGAAGTGGAAATGATTGAGATGCTGCATGCTTGAAAATTAACGCTAGGGTAGAATACGTTAGAGGTTTGGCGATTACAATTTTTATATGTACAACTTATAAGTTATACGTAATAAGTCCATCTATTTGGCGAAAGTCGTTTTATTGAATTAACATATAAAACAATAGCAAAATTTATGTAACAAGATTTAGCGGATTTATATATCCCATGTTTGTTTTAGAAATGATTTTAATGATTGACAATGCTGTCACTAGTTCTTTAAGTAAATATGGCAAATTCACTTTGTTGTGTTCACATAAAATATGTCTGTTAAATTAGTATTAGAGGTTTGACGATTACGTTTTTTAACTTTAAATAACTTCTAACTTCTAATTTGTTTTTATAAGTTTCATTCTGAACGTATAAACGTAATCTACAACTTATAACTTATATCTATAAGTTGTAAGTTGTAAGTTATGTGAAGTTAAAAGAACGTAATCGCCAAATTTCTATTGTAAGTGTTGCCTGCGGATCCAATATCTAGATTTTGTGGGTTTGTTGGATGACCTAACCGCCAGATGGCGTAGTATGTAAAACAGGGAAAGCAAGCGTTATGACGTCGCTTTCTCCTAGCGCGTTCTTAACCGATGGTCAGGCAGTAGTATGGTAATGAAATAAATCCAAGTTGTTAGAGGTTTGGCGATTGCATTTTTGTCACTGCTAACAAC
Organism: Strigamia crassipes; assembly: GCA_034683725.1. Taxonomy (NCBI): domain Eukaryota; kingdom Metazoa; phylum Arthropoda; class Chilopoda; order Geophilomorpha; family Linotaeniidae; genus Strigamia; species Strigamia crassipes. The sequence continues at coordinate 5,387 of JAQFXT010001868.1, forward strand.
TTATAACTTATATATAATTTATAACTTGTAGATATAAGTTATTTTATGTATACAAGTTCAGAATTCAACTTATAAAATAAAAGTATAAGTAGCTCTATACGGTGTGCTATATGTAATTATGTATAGTGGTGCACATGCGCACAATGGCTTAGGGTTAAACCTTTCAGTCTAAGTAGTGAAGAAAGTGACATTTTGTGTCAGGCTGTGTATTCGACAATGAGCCAAATCAATGCAAAATCGTCGTATCAGACAATTTTGCATTGATTTGACCCATCAGCGGCGCATAATCATCAAATACTTGGTGAAATCTATCAGAAATCACCGTGTATTCGACGATTTTGCATCGCCGATGGGCCAAATCAATGCAAAATTGCCGTGTCGGACGATTCTGCATTCATTTGGTCCACCGGCGACGCATAGTCATCGAATACACGGTGAAATCTGTCTAAAATCATCGTGCGTTTGACAATTTTGCATCACTGATGGGCCAAATCAATGCAAAATTGTCCGATATGGCGATTTTGCATTAATTTGGCCCATCGGTGGCAAATAATCATCGAATACACGGTGAAATCTATCCGAAATCATCGTGCGTACGACGATTTTGCATTGCCGGTGGGGCAAATCAATGCAAAATCGCCGTATTGGGATAAAAGCAAAAGCTTAAGCAAAGGTGCATGTTATGAAATGTAAACACTGAATGTAAATAAAAATTTAAGTTGATTTGTTAAAAAATGTAAATTAAAGTAGGTGGTGTAAGTTTCGGGCTTTCTCTAATACATGACGGAAATGACTACATGTTGTCTTTGTTTCATGTATGCTATTGAATAGCAGAATTAAGAATTAAAAATTAAAAATTAAAAATTAAAATAAATAAGTTACAGTCCAAATATTCCAAACAAACAAGCATGTTTACCGTACGTAAAATGTCAATTCATACAAAAACACCATCATTTATTAATAAGACTAGTTCTAATCTTTGTTTTGTGTGTAACAAACAATATGTCTCTTTCGTTCTCTTGTTATTGAATTGGATTGGATTGGCTAGCACTAAGATATTTGAACACAAACAGATCAATGAAAAGTGACATTTATAATGTATCAAATATAAAATTCTTTTAGGTGTTTTTCTTTTTGTATAATTTAACAATAGTGGTGAACGTTTCTCTACATTTGCGTGTGAATAAATATTGAATACATTTCAATGTCTTATCCTGGGTTTGAACTTTGAAGTGGTGGAGACTAGAGAACTTTAAAGGAAGGAAGGGAGGAGCCAAATAGGGATGAGAAGGATTTCTGTGTGCACTTCTTCTTTTCTGCAGCAAATCAGCAATTGTGCTCGGGTATTTTACTTGCAGCTTGTGGGAAGAACTTTTATCTTTTATCTTTTTTTTTTTTTTCTGCAGCTGAGATTTGTTTCTTGTGTGTGACCATATTGTTAATTATACTCATGAAACTTGGTCGGTGTTAATTTATTTTTTTTTCTGTTCCGGTAGTTCAAATGCTGGTAACTTGTGTAATTCTTTGTCGCCTCCGGTGAAGGTGATCAAATTAGGACTTAAAGTCGTCGCTCGTCGTGGGAACGAATTTTGCACTTGATATTTACTCGTGAGGAAAAAGAGGACATTTTGATGTGTCTTTCTCTCTCTCGTTTGGGGCTTTTGGAAGAACAAATCCTTTTTCGTACTTACTTTTTCTCGTTTAAGAGACGGCTTTTTATCTAGCTTTTCGAGTAAAGGCTCATTCTTGCCTCAGTCTTGCTTCAAACTGATTTCCGGTGAAATCGTCAGATGTGACTTGGGAAAAAAATTGAATGAGAATCGGCTTCGACTTGAGTACTAAACTTCTTACATTCAATTTATTTTTTAGACGAACAGAAAGCAGAAAGAAAAAAAAATATAAATCACACTTCTGGTTTGTGAAAAATCTATTTTTTTTATGCAACTAATAAATGTTGATTTTGCCAAGCTGCAACTTTAATGTTTACGTACTCAGCTACGGTATGGCTTGCGGGTGGGCAGTAGTCTCTAGTCTGTCCTGACTACAAGTAAAAATGTGCTAGTGTGGAGTGTGAGTGTAAAAGGGAAAGGACCATGACCGGTCAGCATGTAAACCCAAAACGGGTTGCTACAAACAGTAGATTCATGAATTGACACAATGGTGAATGGGTACATATAAAACATGAAATGGAGTGAACACGCCAGGCAGCTTTTAACTTTCTGTAAGATTGCACTTTGATGGATGATCTTTTCTGACACTCATTGTAAATGTTTATGTATGCATCAGTAAATTTTCTCTTGGGCTAATACTTTGTTTTACTTGTCATACCGTGTGCACTATGTCCCGCTATCTCGCTACACATTTACGGCGATATTCAACATGTGTAAATATCAAGATTTACACATAAACTTAATCCGTGATGGTATTTTCACAAACGTGTAAAAGTATTCCAATCTGGAGTAATGTTACTCCTTGATGTTGCAAACACATTTCCACTAAGGAATAACATTTACTCATATTTTCGATTGCATTATGAAACGCATTATCTAATGTACAGATAAGATACACTTAAGTTCTGCGAAATGCAAAAATCAAACATATTTAAACAGAAAACAAGAAAACGATTGCATTCGGTGCTGTATGTCAGTGTGCGTTTGATTTTCTTTTGATAATTTGAAATCTGATTTTGCATTTTGAATACTTTAATTTATAGTTCTAAGGGTGTTAGGGGACTCTCCAATTGTCAACAAGTTCGGAAAACAAATTTCAGAGACTTCTGAAGCATAGATTTATTTCTAGATCAGTCCTACATTCGTACAAATGTTAAGAGACCGTTGATGATTGTGGCTGTACAACAATGTTATGATTGGTTTGACCACGAATTAATTATTCAAGACCACTTGGTAATTATTGTGAGATTGGGGACGGGCAGCATATATAGCGCTAATTTACGAAACATTAATGGTACATAACGCTAATGGATGTATCGCTAAAAATTAATTTTTTTGTTTGTTAAATTAACGTAATACGTTGTCCCTTGTTTTCACATCCCCTTAAATCCTTCGATATTCATGAGTAATCTCAGTTATTGCTTAAACACGTCGTATCTTTAAAAATTACTTCACCCAGCCCGGTCGGCCAGACCTCATAACAATTAATCACATCAAACTCGTGGAAATCCGTTTAACCGAAAAGTAAGGAAACAGTAATAGGAGTAGAAAACTCACTGCCCATAGCTGAGGCCGGCCGTCTACATAGGGGTCCGTCTGTGCGTGCATGTGCAAGTAAATGAGTTGATAATTGCACACTGCATTAATTGTATTTGCTGCCAAAACGGTTCAAGATGAAGCTCCCTGGTCCTTGGTCAGTTGGACTAAGATTCGAAATGTAGATATTTTTTTGAAGAAATAAATCGACCAATTTATTGTCAACAAACTATTAGTTCAATTACCACTCTTTGAATTTGAACGCTTTACCAATACAATATTTGCATAAATTATCTTTACGGTGCATTGTACAACATCTGTTACCTATTTAACGGCTCGTTGGCACAACTTCGCTGGATGTAGCCCTCAAATCAATTCCAATTTGATCCAAAACAACGGACAGAATTGAGGGCCTCTTTGCCTATTTTTTGTTTTGTTTTGTTTTGTTTTGTTTTGTTTTCTTCTTCTTCTTCTTATTATTTTTTCAGTTTATTTGTTTCGTAGGGGGATTGAATTTAATGATTGCATATTAAAAAACGTGTCCAAACGTGTTGAACATCGTTTGGAAGCTGATGAACTAGTATTTAAACTTATCTTGTTGATGAGTCCTCGTGGATTTTCGTTGCTGTCACTCGCCATTTAATGAATTCATTGCACCATCATTTAGTGTCGAGCGTCTTATCTCATCCGATCGTTTTTCTCCTTTTCTTCAACAGCGTTTTTTTTCTTCTTTATGTTCACTCGCGCATTTAAATTGTATTTTTTTTCTCGTGCCGATGCCTATCGTTAAGCTAAGTAATCTGATTTCTTTTCCTGGTGGCTGAGGCTTAATGACTTCTTGAAATTTACTTGTAAGTTATACAGTGTCATACCTGTTTGATGTGAAAATCGATTGAAAACTTAACTCAATGTTCATTGATAGTCATCACTAACACCACGCAGCACAAATATATTGTTAGTTAAGGTTTTTTTTTTCCATAATTGAGGTTTGTTGTTAAAAACATAGAAATGAATTTATAGGCTAGAAATCGAAAGTTTGAGGGGCAAAAACCAAAATCAAAAGAATGGTAAAACTAAAGTATAAAAATGGGATTATGTTATTTTCCCACTATTTCTTCTTATTTTTACACTAAAAATCCCTGACTTTTACATTCATTGGTTTTTGCACTAAAATTTTTATTGTTTACACTAAACGTTTTTCATTACACGGCATACGTTTTACGAACGTTTTGCTGGTTTTATTGTACTGTGTGTAACATAATTGTACAAAAGAATTAACGGATGACTTCTCAACTTACGGTGTTTTCTTCAGAATAGTCTGATTCAGAATTCGAATATTTTAATCGTTATTGTCTACTCTCGAAAATAGTGTGTAAAAAGTGGTGTGGAATTCAGTTATTTTAGTGGAGAAATAAGTGAAAATAGTGGATAAATGAATGGAGTCTTATAAAAATGTGCACATTTTCTTTCTAGCTATTTCTTCTGGGTATCGGTAATTCAGTATTAATTCTAATAGAGAAATAAATCAAAACGAGGCCTTTATTCTCATGATGAATGCGGAAACCAATCCTTTATTAATGATAAATGAATGCACGAGGTGGAGTTGTTTAACTATAATGAAGAATTTTAAAAAGTGATGGAAGAAAGGTATTTGAAAAAATGGTCGCCGGAGGAGAAAAAAAAAAAAAAAAAAAAAAAAAACAGAAAAAAGATAAAAGCTTTTAAAAGATATTGAAATTTTTTCAAATTACTCGAATTGGATAAAGATGTTTGGCATTGATTGTTACATTTTTTTTGTCTTAATTAACCCAATAGCATACTGTGATTGGATCGAATGATTCCAGCAATTTGCTGCCAATTAAATCCCTTGGAGACTCCACCCCACCTTTTCCTTGGGGGAATATAAAGAAAAGTAAATGAAAAAAAGATATTCAATCGATATTGTGCACTTCTGTCCCAAGGAGACACGTTTGTAATTTGATTAGAATGATAAAGTAAATCTACGACACCTGCTAATTAATTGAATAAACAAACCGCTAAACTAGGATTCAACATGGCGGAAATGTTTCTATATATATATATATTTTTTATAGTTGGCTGATTTATACGAAAAATAACTAATTCGTGATACTGGTACCAAAAAAAAAAGAGAAACAGTCACGGTTTATTACAAATTCTTCCAATTTTGATGTTGATGACGAGGTTATCTTGATTTCAGTTTCACATTGTACATTGCGAGTAGAAGTGTCATATAGAGGTTTGGCAATTATGTTTTTTTTAATTTCAAATAACTTATAACTTATAGAAATAAGTTGTAAGCAGTTTATATGTTTATACATTTAGAATGCAACTTATAAAAAATAATTATAAGTTATGCTATAAGTTGTAATGGTTTTGAACCGTTGTTAATACGCAACTCTGACACCAGATGGCGCACTCGCGCCTAGTAGTGTTAAAAGAGATCAATAAGGCAGGAAAAACACGCGTTTTATGTCGAATTGAACAGAACTCGTTAGGAAAGACATAAGCTATTTCTCGAGAGTTTGAAGCTTAGTATATTGTTTGAAATATTGCACCAATTCAATAGAATTGGTGTATCTAGGTACAGTCGCTAACACACCTGTTTAGGATTAGCCGCTTTTCCCTGGACTTGAACCCACAGGGCACAAAGGTGTCCTGCATATCCAGTTCCGGTTAACCCTCTACTGTGCAAAAGTGTCCTTGGTATTCAGTTTTTGTGGCGTGAGTATCCACTTCTCGTACCAGGTGATTGGAAGGATTCCCAGAGCCAGCACTCCCATTGGCGCATCACCTCTCTTTATGTTCACGAAGACATAAATACCTACTTCCAACTGGAAGCAGGGCCTTGAACGCTTACCCAGAACTCAGATTTATGTAATTTATATGTTGTACCTATCTAACAAATAGGTACAGTTTCCCTTCGATGATGCAGGTGCGGGCCTTTTCCTGAGGCCCTTGCTGACAAGTTTATGCCACTCTTGCTGAACGATGCCGCTATGTGTACTAATGGTTACCGAGCAGATGCTCCATGGCACGGTATGTGTGGTAAAGCCGCTATGCGTGTTACCAATTCCGTGCAGACGCATGACGGAGTGACATGTGTAGTGAAGAAACATAGTTCCGTCACCCACAACGAAAATATCATTGAGACCGATGAAGAAGAGCGTTATGAGTGGCGATGCTGATCGAGTGGGTTAAAGTGTCTAAGTGGACCTGGCAAGCTTAAGTGGTCAAGGGGAAACATTCAGTAATATTTTCTCTCCATTATAACACTCGTCGTGTTAGCCCCACTAAAAAACACATAATAAACAGCTTTCATTACACAGATCAGTTCCCTCTGAATATACGGGACTTCGTATATTGGTAGGCAGTAGGCAGCTTTGAATGCATAGCTTAAACTGGCGACAGTTTATTGCGACGTTATTCCGATTTCAGTCACCAAGGACGCAGTTATGAATATCGGACCCTGACGTCATTGTCGATGCAGCAATGACGTAACTCGCATACCAGGAATAGAACCTAAAAAAAACCACATCACCCGATGAGTATGCGATAGCCAATTGTATAATTATTTTAGTGTAATATATTTTGTCATTTGTCGGCGTAGTAATTGTATAACTTACTCGATCTATCAGAGTAGCCCGATACCTGCTATCGCGAGTATCAATGGCTACAATAAATGCCACGTAATAGTAACTAACTCTCTGTTTATCTTACATAAAACTCACTCACTGATTTACACTGATGGGCAATACAACCGAAATGGTCGATATGCGTCACTTGACGTATTCTCAGATCCACAAGATCTCAGATCGACATCGTCACAAAGTAAAGGCTATATGTATTTATGTATAAGTTAACACATTAATGGTTAAGACCAGGGGTCAAGTGAAGGCACAATATTTATTCAGAGAACTAATCAGCACAGTTAATCATAAACACACTTTTAAAACAAGCGTAGGATATATAAATCTGTCTTAAAAATTTTGCTTTTTTTTTTTCTTCTGTTTATTCCTTAAAAAGGCTTTCGCCCAAATGGATGGACTTATAAGTTAAACTTGGCGCTCATCGTCAGAAATGTGTGCGTTGTTTGTGCTATGTTCTCTTGTTCTTCTATTCTTCTGCCTTTTATTCGAGTTGCAATTTGTGATTTTGTGTGCCGCTCGCTTTCAAGTGGAAGCCCAAGCACTTGAGTAACGACTTGAGTTATATTTTCCGCTCGAATGTTTCAGTTGTTTATTAATTCCATTTGTATTACAGACCATATAATCGTACTTGTAGCATGAGCACACATTTAACAGCTTGCATTTGACAGGTTTTACAGGTGGCTCTTTACCTGCTCATATGATAGTGTACATGAAACTGCATCTTTAACAAACGGCAAGTCGTTGGCCTCGGTAACAAATCACCGAAATCCTCTTAAAGTGGACAACAAGTGCTTTGAAATTACAAGTTAAAAATTCTTGTTGAAGACGGTGTTGTTATAAATGGTATACTATCACTACCCAGTAAAAAAAAAAAAAAAAAAAAAAAAAAAAAAAAAAAAAAAAAAAAAAAAAAATACTTTTATTACGGTAACATAAAATTTTTTCTCGATTAAATCGCGGTCGAATTTGACACGATTGCTGAGCTCAGCCGCTTGATTTGCAACTACTTATTAAATCATTAGGTTGACACAAAAGAAGCCATAATCCGAGTGCACGCAGCCACGCAGCCAGACCAGAGTTAGTTGATGGTGTGCTGTTATTTTATTTTTCGCGACGTTTAAGTGGATTTGTGGAGGCAAGGAAGGGGCACTGATGAGTCTACCGGTTAAAAGATCGACCAATTTTCTTCTTGAGAATGGGATGGCGTTTGTGCCTGATCGAGGAAGAGGACACTTACTCGAAATAAGCAGACGAGATACGAGAATTCTTTTTGCCGAAGCCTTTAATTTGTGCTGGCGGAAAACGTCGCTATGGCAACCGCATCCACACAAACTTGTGGCCGTACTTTTACTCATAACTTATCACGCTCTACCTTATTAAATCAAATTTTGTTTTTATTTGAATACACTCATGTAGTATAATTAGCAATTGTAATGTAATTAGCATAAGTATTGCCTAGTGGCAATTGGGATAACTTAATACACGTATAAATAAGCTGGGTGTAGTATGTGTAACCAATCAAACATTTGTTCATTTTGTAGCCTTAAATAGACCAAATTACTGTTGTTGTTTTCATCCGGGTCTTTTTGTGCATGCACATACCGTGGCAGGCAACAAACACGTTGCGCTAGTGTATTTTGAATGCAGTTTTTGATTCGATCGTTTAATAAATAAACAGATACCGGAAAATAAATTTTGTGACACCCAAAAGCAGCACAACTAGTAGGCATTGTAATACGCTGTTTACTTGTTGCCTATCCCGTAGTGCACAAAATTGCCACCAGAGCGCGCAAAACGATTCTGTAATTTGATCTATAGTTGTCGATGTAAACTAGAAAACTGATGCAGATTATATAAAATAGGCGAGTTCAATATTAATTTACTCCGAGGTCATTTTGACAGTACTCTGACCAGTACATTTGAATGGACAAATTAAGAGAATTGATTTGATTTTAAAATCCATTTTCACAGTGAGAAATCAGTAGTGTCACGAATCAATTGAATATTTACTGCCAGTGGCTTTCGATCGGCTGTGTGATGCGATTATTGTATTGTCAACTTACTTTGGTCGTGATTCATGACCGCTTAGGCGACAACATCTGTCTGGAATAGGTGGTCTGGATCGTGTATTCGTGTGGGCTGACATTCTTGGAGACTCAACCTCAACCTTCCGACCTTTCTTTCATTTGCACTGAATTAGAACGTAGGAGTTAAGCAGTGTCAGTAATTGGATGGGTAGGTCACCCAGTTAACGTGCTGTTTCTTAGCAAATCCACCTTCAACTTGGTTTTCTATGGTTTCCCTTTTCTCTGAAACTGCTACTGGTGATTAACTTGTAAACTATTGTATATTGTGCGCAGTAATGTAATTTAAACCGGTGGAACATAAAAATTCACAGTAAACAAGCCGAGTTCCTTGGTTAATTTTTGTTAAATTTATTAGATGTTTTTTTTTTTTTTTTTTTTTTTTTTTTTTTTTTTTTTTTTTTTTTTTTTGTTGTTTTTTT
>JAQFXT010001869.1:0-14758 GCA_034683725.1 Strigamia crassipes
AATTATTAAAAATATTGTTCCGGTTCGTGGAAACCGGAAACACACCACAGAAAAATGCACAAAAACGCCAAAATAACTGGAAAAACTGCACAAAAACGCCAAACTAACCGGAAAAACTGCACAAAAACGCCAAAATAACCGGAAAAACTGGACAAAAACGCCAAAAACCCAGAAAGAATGCACAAAAACGTCAAAAAAAATGCACAGAACCGCCAAAAACCCGAACAATTGCATAAAAACGCCAAAACCCCGAAAAAATTCACAAAAACGCCAAAATCCCAGAAAAAATGCACAAATTCTCGGGAAAAATTCACAATAACGCCAAAAACCCGGAATAAATGCACAAATACTCGGGAAAAATGTACAAAAATGCCAAAAACCCAAAATAAATGCACAAATACTCGGAAAAAATGCACAAAAATGCCAATAACCTGGTACAAAAACGGCAAAAATCCAGAAAAAAATGCACATAAACACCAAAAATCCGGATAAAATGCACCAAAAAAACAAAATGCACAATTTGTGAAGTGGCATTCTGGTTCGTGAAATTTTCTATTTCGAGTTTTGGTTGGTCACGAATTTTTCCCGTAAATTTGACTTTTTTTCACTTAAAGAAATAGAAGAATTGACATTTTGTGTGTTGATAAATGAATAAGTTTTTTTTGTGAGTGTTTTAGGCTTACCCATAGGTGAGTGATTGCACTACATTTAGTTTGATTAATTATTTTCAAACTGTCATTGTAATTATTATTGTTATTAGCGCGTCGGTGTAATGGAAAGAAGAAATTACGACACGTGTCGGGAATAACAGTAAAAAATAGATGGAGTTGAGTAAATGGTTATCTACAATTTCAATTGAATAAAAATGGGATATAAAAGTGCTCTTTGTATGAACAAGCTCCTAATCTCTTTACCATTCCAAAGAAAATTCTTCCACGATAAAGACTCCATTAGCAAATTGCTCATTGGTGAAGAAAAAAAAGGAAAAATAAATAATTTTCTTTCTTAACTCCAAAAAAAAAAAAAATTATTTTGACGGAATTTCAATCCAGTTGCTGCCGCATCGAGTCGACGTTCCGCCGCCTGCAAAAACGCAATCGCCGTCGAAATAAATTTTTGTTTCAGAATCGTTGCAAATGGCGATTTTAATTGGTTTTATTTTTCGTTTCCATTAAAAGCGATATCGCCTTATAGAACGCGACGGTCTTGGTTGTAAATAACGAATCAATTCGTGGCAGAGTGGCCTTCACAAAAAAGCTCTTAATTGGCTACAAAATGGATCCATTTTCGTGCGTTTTATTAATCCACAATAAATAAATAAATAAAAACTTATTTTACATGCGTAAAAAAAAGAGATTTAAAATTAAAATGATGAAAAAATTGATTAAAAAATTGATTAAAAAAGAAAATGTTTTACAATTGAGAATAAAATTTTTTTTTTTTTAACCACAACGGAAATGTAACAAAAACCGAAATTTCTTTCGAATCGTTGACTTACCCGAGATTTATTCCTTGCGTATAAAAATCTCATCTTTCTTTCCATATTCATAGAAAAACATCCATTTCCCGCTTGAATTTCCCTTTGAATTTTCCTTTTCATTAATAAATAACCGAATTAATCAAACAAAATGCACCAAACATTCGAAAAACGTTCGTCAAACGTCCGAAAACCTCTCAAATTTCAGCAACTGAATTAAAATCACCTCGTGATTAAACAAATAATTCACCGTATTCATCAAACCTAATTAATTTCGTACCGTATGCTGAAAAGGCGCTGCAAAACATAAACAACAAACCGCGCTCGTCTCGCCTTTCATTCCGCATGCAAGAAGCTCAGCAGCAAAACCAACATTCAAACAGCACGAGCCAACTCAACAAAACTAGCTTCGGGTCAATCCCACTCCCACAACACTTCCAACAACAAAACAAGAAAACAATTCTAAACCTAATTTTAACCCATCAAATAAATAAAAAATTCCACTCGTGCGTTGCATTATGCAAAATTCCCCACTCAAAAAAAAAAAAAAAAAAAAAAAAAAAAAACCAAGAAAAAAATAAAAAACATCAAAATTGCCATTGAAGTAACGCGAGATTCTTCGATGTCCTCTCCAACAACCCTCAATTAATCAACAACATACGGTTGTTGATGCGATGACCCCCTTTAACGGCCACCGACTCAAACTTAGATTTTAACGCGTAAATTTATTTTTTTTAAATTTAAAATTCGTAATTTTTAGTTCGATCGAGCGTAAACCACGTGTTGATCACTAATAACAAAAGGTCTCGATCGCTTTTGCTTACACCTGGCAACTTGCAGCTTTTTTGCTTAATGCATTTAAATACTCCGATCGGGGACAATGCGGGGAAGCCATTCGAGGGGGTTAATTTGTTTGTGCGGGTTTTACGCGCTTTTAAGTCGTTGCGGATCGAATGTAAGTTAGTGGGAGCTTACCTTATGTGAAGATCGGCTACTACACGTACTAGCTACTCGCATACGATCCCGACACTGACACACGCCGGCTCCGACTGACGCGTGTTGAATAAAGTTGATTTAACTGCCGCCAGATGGCAGCAATACCTGCGCGCTCAATTTCTTTGATAGTTTTTGACCCCATAAAATTGAAATCAATTTTTTTTTAAACCGGCATAAATCAAATCGGGTTATTTAATTTTAGACTTAATTTTGTTCTTTTTAAAACGGATTAAACGATATAAAATTAATTAGTTTTGATGTACGCGCGGAGGAAAGACAATAACGGAAAAAGGGAATTATTTTTGTTATTATTTACGGAAAAAAAGCAACAAAAATAGAGGCTATTTTCTGAACAAGTCTCCAGGTATGTATCGCATCGATAAATTGATCTGGAAATTGTGCTAAGTCGAGTTTGTCATCACGCTATCCTCCGTTGTAGCCACGTCGAGTCGCTTTTACTTATTTACGCGTGAATAATTTATAAAAATGTATTTTTTTTTTAATATTAAAATTATTTTTAACTCTTTGAACACGATTTTTATCGATTTTATTTACCGTTTTAAATGTCATCATCATTTAAAGCAGTTTTTGTCTGGCGGGAGTCCCAATGCCGATGATCACGCGACTCAAACCGACAAATCAATTCTATTTTTACACGTCATCGCCTGTCCACGTTTGTATCTCTCCACGCTATTAGCCCATCGAGTTGTGACATCATCGCAGCAACATGGCGGACAATTCCTCTTGATGTGATGGGGGGTGGCATTTTCAATCGCATCACAAGGTACACAAATAGTTACGTAGATTTTTGTATCTAATTTTCGATTTTGGAATTTGCGCGTGTTTAATTCGGACGCAAACCGCTAATTTACGGCGATAATTCGGGCGCGATGCAATTGCAACGTGATTTGTAACCTTATTCCGGCGCTGTGAACCGATTACAAGACTCGAGTCGTGTCCCTGGCCAAACTTGAGACAAATTTATTTTAATTCGTCGAGTGAGTGCACAAATTGAGACGAAATATGAAAATATTTTACGGAAAAAAAAAAAAAAAAAAAATTACTTAAAATTTTTTTTTTAATAATTACATAATTGAAAATGTGTATTTGCGTCCATTTATCTGATCAGCTGATTGATTATGATTTTTAAAATAATAATATATTTGAGATTTATTTATTTATTTATTTTTTTTATTATTTTGCACCACACCTATTGAATGTTTGAATTTCATTTTTCTGATAGATTTTTTTGCTTTCTTGGGTGTTTGCCAATTTTTACTCGCATTACCTATGACTTCCTATCTTTGGAAACTGCAGATTTTAATTAGAAAGAAAACAAACATTTTCATTGAAATCGCGAGTGATGAGCACGCACTCTCTGACATTTTCTTTTCAAGACCTTCAAATTGGGCTCGAAAACATTCAAACTAATTACTTTAATTACTTTTAATTACAAAACAAATGGAAGAAAAGAAAATATAAAAAATAACACGAAAAACAAGTAAAAATAAATAAAAATCATAAAAAATACGATCAGAATTGAAGAAAAAATTAAAAACAATAAAATATTAGTGAAAAAATTAAAAATAAATTATTTTTTTTGACACATTTTGAATTGATGTATTTTTAAATATATTTGCAGATGCCACTATCTCTAATAGGATGGATTGGAATATTACTACTCGTCAGTGTTGCCACATTCGGCGTGTTTAACTGCATTTTTGTTGTGTTTTTAGCTGCGCTGTTCCTTGGAAGGTGAAATTTGAATTTAAAAATAAATTATTAAATATTTTTGATTGATTTTGTATTTTTATTTTTTTTTAGTGGTTTTCTGGTTCTCTACTTCCGCGGTTTGAAAAACGCGCACGAATATTGGAACAATGTTTTTATTTCTCGCTTGGGATTGCCACCGTCCGCCATTCGACGGGTGAATTTATGAAATTTTAACGATGATAAATATGATAAATATAATTTTGTTTTAGATTGGTGAGCTCGTTCAAATGTCAGTTAAACAGTCGAAGTTTGACCGAAGACTGACGGGTGCTAATATCATCGATGAACCGTTGCAAGAAGTAAATAAGCGAAGACCAATGTTTGATTTTTTTTCGATTTTTGACAATTTTGATGGAAAAAATTAGAAATTTTTTATATTTTACATTTTATTTGTGTTTTTAGGTACTGCAATACACACTCAGGGATTACATCCGCATTTGGTACTCGACCGTAACCGACGAAGAAGGTTTTCTAAACGACCTCAGGGACACCGCGCAGAATGTGATGATTGCGTTTTCAAAAAGGTTTAATTTAATTCAAATTCAACGTCGAATTTACGGTGTATCGAAAAAGAAAGTTGATTTTTCAAAAAAAATTAGATAAATTCAATGAATTTTAGCTAAAATTTAGATAAATTCAATGAATTTTAGCCAAAATTTAGATAAATTCAATGAATTTTAGCCAAAATTTAGATAAATTTAATGAATTTTAGCCAAAATTTAGATAAATTCAATGAATTTTAGCCAAAATTTAGATAAATTTAATGAATTTTAGCTAAAATTTAGATAAATTCAATGAATTTTAGATAAAATTTAAATAAATTCAATGCATTTTAGCTAAAATTTGGATTAATTTAGTGAATTTGAGTAGATTTCTTCCAAATTTGTGCACCCTAATTTACGATGTCTTAAATACACGGTAAATTAGGATAACGAATATTGTTGGTTTTTTAGAGCCAAAGAAGTTCATTGGGTGCCATATTTAACGACTCGATTGGTGGACGATTTTGCGTCGCACCTGAGGTTGTTCAGACGAGCCAAAAAGAAACTGGAGCGTAAAAAAAACCAAGATCCCAACTCGAATGTGGATTTAATCGCCATTTTCTTCGATTTGGAGAACGAGATGGAACACAATCTGTGCCGCGACGGGGTCAGCATCAGCGCCACTGATGAAAAGGAATATCTACAGGATTTAAGCGAGGTTATTCTGTTCCTACTTCTTCCACCGGGAGATTTTTACAATAAACCCTTTCGTTTCCTCGCGAGAGTAAGAAAATTAACTCTAAATTAAAATAAATTAAATTAAATTAAATTAATTTCAGGAATTACTCGTGAATGCAATATTTCTACCGACAATTGAACAGTTTTCCGATCCAGATTATATCAACCAAATGATCGTTTGGCTCGTGAGTGGATTTGGTTTTGTGGGAAACAATTTGGTTGATTTTTTTTTTTTTTTTGTAGTGCAAAGATGTCGTTTTGACGAGTGATGCTTTTCTCTCAATTATTCGAGTGACTGAGAATGTTGAAGAACTGCAGGCAGTTTGTGAAAAAGTCAATCAGGAAATCGCGGTGCAACGATCCAAAGATTTCGGAGGAGAAGATGGCAAGAGATCGAATCGAACCGAATCGAATTTTAGAAATATAGCGGTGTTTTTTTTTTATTTATGTTTTAATTAGATGCGGAGATTAAACAGCAGCTTAGTAGTTTACTTTATGTACAAAAAATTGTGAACGATCGTCTGCGGAGATTGCAAAGCGGCAATGAAGATTCAGATTCGAACGAAATGCCTTCTGTAGGTTGTTGTTATTATAAACAGAGGCGTAACAACATGAAATTGTGGCAGTATTTATTTTAAATTTTAACGATTTGATGGGATTTTTGTATATATTTTGAAAATTTGATGACATTTTTCATAAATTTTGACAATTTATTGCAATTTACAACAAAATTTTGATAATTTATTCCAATTTACAACAAAATTTTGATAATTTGATGCAATTTACAACAAAATTTTGATAATTTATTGCAATTTACAACAAAATTTTGATAATTTATTGCAATTTACAACAAAATTTTGATAATTTATTGCAATTTACCACACAATTTTGACAATTTGTTGCAATTTATCACCAAATTTTGACAATTTATTGCAATTTATCAACAAATTTTTACAATTTATTGCAATTTATGCCCAAATTTTGACAATTTATTGCAATTTATGCCCAAATTTTGACAATTTATTGCAATTTATCATCAAATTTTGACAATATAACTAAATTTATTAATTCCCACTACGCCGATTTGTTGCTACGTCTGTGATGATTATAAAATTTGTTTGTTATAGTTTTCTCTTTTTCAGACTTTTGATTGGAATAAAATACTCATCTCGGGACAAAAACTATTTTGTCTGCCTCTTGATGTTGTGCTCAAAAATAACGTGGCATTGGCTTATTTCATCGGTAACAAAACCAAATTGAAAATAAATCCTAACAATAATTTAACAAATCTCAACTTTCAGATTACATGACTAGCATCAATTGTCAAAATTATTTATACTTCTACTTGAACATCGAGGTAAACACGTTTCAAAATTAAACAATCAAAATAAACGTTTATTGCACGTATTTCCAAAGGGTTTTCGAGTTTCCGCCGAGCAACAAATCTCCATCGCTCACCTCAACAAACTCTCGGACCCACATTGCGAGCCGATCGACTTGGAACCGCTGCGCGAAGTCGCTTTGAACATGTACGACCAGTATTTATCCGAGAAGGTAAGAAATTTTAAATTTTAAATAAAACTTCGAAATAAAATTAATTTTTTATATTCCAGGCCGCACCGCGCGTCAAGTTGGAAGAACCGCTCGTTCGACGCCTCGTTGGCCGACTACGCACCGAAGCGCCGCACGAGGCCTGGTTTGACGAAATACAGATTAAAGTAGATTTAAATGTTCTCCGCGTGTCTATTTATTTATTTGTTTTTGTTTAATTTTTATTTAGATTTACGAAATCTTTCAAGAAGAGAATTTTTTCCCGTCGTTTAAAAAAAGTGAATTTTACGTGAAATTGTTAGCAGAGTTGGAGTTATTAAACATCAGCAAATCCGACGACGAAGGCAATTAAATTCTCGACCGTAATTGGAAATTTTAAACTAATTTCTGTTTTTTGTTTTTTTTAGATATTCAATGTTTCGACGATGTAAGTCTGGTCAATTACGACAGTCTGAGTCTTTCTTCGTTGAACGACGACGCGTGCTTAGACACTGCGCCTTTGACTGCCCACGATGCGTCTCATCCATGCCACTTTTCAATCTTGCCTCTCGACACGATCATCAAAGCACAAATTATCGAATTAGGTAATTGTAACCGGCGGAAATTGCTATAAAAGATAATTTTTTTTGCTAATCAATTAGGAATAGCCAAAGAAACTGGTAAATCATTTGCAGTATACACGATAGACGTTGTGCGGAAAAGTTCGGAATGTGAAGATAGATGGGAAGTTGAGAGAAGATACAGCGATTTTTATGACTTTCATATGTGTTTATTATCGAAAGTAAGGAGCCAGAAATGCATAAAAAATGGATTTTTAAAGTATAAAACTGCAAAATATGCATTTTTAAGTGCAAAAATGCACGTAAATGCCCATTTTGCGTGCAAAAATGCTTTTACAGCGTATATTCTTTAATTATTTTTAATCGACAGTGAAAGGAAATGCAATTTTCAATTAAAATGCGATAATGTTTTTAGTTTGGAAATAATTTTGTGCACAATTTTCCTGGCAAGAAGACATTCAACAATATGAAATATCAATTTTTAGAAAAAAGATTAAAGTTGCTAAATGATTATTTACAGGTAATCGATCGATCATTTACCATTTAATAGAAAAATAGAAAATGTATAATAATTTTTGATTATTTTCTAGAATTTGCTCAATCCTGAAACAGCGAAGAATAATCCAGGTTTATTGGATTTTGTTCATCACTTTTTAGAACCCGTATCCTACGAAAAAACCAAAGGCAATTTTGCAAAAAAAGTAACAAAATCACCTCAAATAATTCCGTTAAACTAAAATTTTCAATTTGTCTAATCCCAGGTGGAAGGAATTCGGAAATCCGTACGAAATATTAGCCAAGCAATGCGATCTATTCCGGACAATTTGATAAGTTCGGTCGACGGTGTAATGGGTGGCTTAAGTAAAGCATTTCGCACCCACTCCACCGGCAAATCGACGACCAATGACAGCAGCAAAGTGTCCGCCGGTTTGGATATCGAGGTATTTAATCGAATTGTAAAAATAATTTAAAAAAAAATTAATTTTTTGTTTATTTTAGGGCGACGATAACATACCACTACGAATTATGTTGCTTTTAATGGACGAAATTTTCGATTTAAAAAGTAGAAATCAATGGTTAAGGCGGAGGGTCGTCACAATTCTGCGCCAAATTATAAAAACAACATTCGGCGATAGAATCAACCGGAAAATCATCGACAGCGTTGCGTATTGGACATCGGCGGAACAAGTGGCGGAATGCGTTAAATCGTTCAAGTAGATTTAAATTTCAATAAATTTATTTAACATAATTAATTAAAAATTTTTTTCCAGACACGCATTTTGGCCTAATGGCGTGTCGGCTTTGTCGACGCCACCTCGAGACGACCAAACGAAAATGAGAACTCGTGTGGCAGCAAAAACGGCCGTTATGTGCAGCGTATCAGGTGCGGTTGGTATTTTCACGCACAAAAAAATAATTGTAATTGTGTCGTATTTATTTCTACAGATGAACTGAAACATATAATCGGCAGCGAAACAACAAAAAGAGGAATGTTACTTCTTTTTGAAATGGTGCAGCAAAAGACATTAAACAAACGATTCGTTTACGTCCTTTTGGAAGGAATTTTAGAGATACTTTTCCCCAGTAATAAATTCCCCGAAATATTCAGGAAATTACATTCGAAGTCGTCTCGCTTGAAACTAAACATCGACGAATGTCGCGGCGGGAGCACGGCGGTGTTTTACGAAATTTGAGTCAATGGGACCGGCTTTTTATTTATATCAATTGATTACGGTCTTATTTTTCTGGTTGTGACACAATCAATCGCCATCCTAGCTGGCTAGGAAACAAAAAATTAATTATATTTTTAACATTAATTTTCCAAGAAAAATAAATTAAATTTTTATTGTCTTCCAGTACAAAAATAACAGAAATGTGTCGTTGGTCTAAGGTGTGATATGGTCTAAGTCAAACCCGACTAAATTGAGTTTAATATTCCATGTAGCTATTTTTTTTTCTTTCTTATTTTAACGATGCAAGTATATATTTATCTTATCACTTTTACTGTTTTATTTTTTCGTTTATTGCACATTCCAGCAGCTTCGAATTCAAATTGATCATGTTGGATATTTACATTCGTTCGTTAATGATTTAAACATTTTATTTCGAGTATTTTAATGAATTGTTATGTCTGTAAATAAACTAGTTTCTTTAATTACTTCACCGTTTATTTATTTATTTATTTATTTATTTATTTATTTATTTATTTATTTATTTATTTATTAAAAAAAATAATATTAGTCAGTTGTGTATTTCGACACTAGGCGACGACCGGAAGCTCCAATTTCTACATCCGAGTTTATTTATATATTTTTTTAACTTTTTTTTTTTCGTGTCGCAACCATGAAGATGGCTGATGGTGCTACAGTTTTGAGGAGAAATCGCCCAGGATGTAAAAGCGGAGTACGTAAATGTCTATCCCCAGCGCAAATCCCGCGTTGGACATCGCAGCGCGCAGCCCAATCCGCTAACAAAACCCGCGCAACGAACATTCCGCTCTCGCATCTGCTATCGCAATAACGAGTTGATTTCCCTTTGAATTTTCCTTGCAGGACTTTTATAACTGGCCAGATGAAGCATTCGAAGACATGGACAGCACCCTCGCAGTCCAGCAGGTAGGAAAATAAATAAAAAATAAAAAATAATTAATTTTTAAATTAAATTTTTATTTATTTTTTAGTACATTCAACAGACGATTAGAAAAGACGTTGCGAACGTCGAGGAGATTCTCACGGCACCCGATGGTCAAGATGAAGGTGTTTGGAAATATGAACATCTACGGTTAATGAGCGATGATTGATTTATTGGAGAAATTTTTAATGTTTTTTGTTTAACCTGCAGACAGTTTTGTTTAGAACTTAACGGATTAGCAGTGAAATTACAAGTAGAGGTTTGGAGTGGTTAAATAAAATTGTTGTGGATTAATTTTTTCGAATTAAATTTCAGGGTGAATGTCAGCCAGAGACGTGCACTCAGATGACGGCTACTGAGCAGTGGATTTTTTTGTGTGCTGCTCATAAAACGCCAAAGGAGTGTCCGGCTATGGATTACACTCGGCATACTTTAGATGGAGCTGCTTGTCTTTTAAACAGCAATAAATACTTTCCTAGCAGGTATAAGAATATACGGTGGAAAAATTTAGAAAATTGTAGCACGGAAAATGGAAAATTTAGAAAATTGTAGCACGGAAAATGGAAAATTTACGATTTTTCGCTTAGAAATTTAAGGTTTTGTGCTTAAAAAATTACGATTTTGGCTCGAAAATTCACGATTTTTAGCTTAAAAATTCACGATTTTTAGCTTAAAAATTCACGATTTTTAGTGCAAAAATTGACAAAATTCCTTGTTTTTAGTGCAAAAATTGACAAAATTCATGATTTTTAGTGCAAAAATTGACAAAATTCATGATTTTTAGTGCAAAAATTGACAAAATTTCTTTTTTTTAGTGCAAAAATTGACAAAATTTATGATTTTTGGTACAAAAATTGACAACATTCATGATTTTTAGTGCAAAAATTGACAAAATTCATGATTTTTAGTGCAAAAATTCACAAAATTTACGATGATTAGCGCAAAAATTTACAATTTACGATTTTTAGTGCAAAAATTTACAATTTACGATTTTTAGTGCAAAAATTTACAAAATTTGCGAATTTTTGCTCATAAATTGTACGATTTTTTGCTCAAAATGTACGATTTTTTGCTCAAAAATTCACGATTTTTTGCTCAAAAATTCACGTTTTTTTCTTCACATTTGTACGATATTTTGGTTAAAAATTCACGATTGTTTGCTTAAAAACTCACGAGATTATAGCGAATAATTTCTATTTGAAAAAGGGTTAGCATCAAAGATTCTTCAGTGGCTAAGTTAGGCTCAGTTTGCAGACGGATCTACCGGATATTTTCGCACGCGTATTTTCACCATCGTACTTTATTCGACGAATTTGAGGTTCCAAATCAACATCCTCTCACCAAAACCACAATTTCACATAAACCCAATTAATTTTCCAGAACGAAACTCACCTGTGCCGTCGTTTTACCGTCTACGTGACAAAATACAACCTCATGTCAAAAGATAATCTAATCGTTCCCATTTTGGAGGAGGAATCCATGGTGGCGGAAAGCGAAGCATAATTTATAAATATTATTATTATTTTTATTTTTTAAATTATGTAGACATTGAAATAACATAAACCCATCACTCTTGTACCATTTAATTGTGTTAAATTTACATAAACATCCACATCTCTATGTTCAGTTGCAGACAAGTGGTAAAAGTATTAATTTCTGTGTACATATCACAACTTGTTTCACTTTGAATACAATAGAAATTTAATAGACTGCTGTCATGATTTTTCGTTTTAATTTTGGTTGCATCAATGGTTGTTTAAAATTAATTAATTGATTAAAACTTCCATCAACCCTCGTCGCTTTATCCAATTTTTAAAAGAGAAATTTATTCATATTGTAAACGAAATTGTATGGATTTGTAGGATAGTCAAGTCGGGGATAGGTATATAAATAGATGAATGTATTCTCGATCAAATGGTGTTATTGCTTTATTAATTCGAACGTATATTGATTATATTCCATCCGATACATTGGAAACTTTATTTAGTAGTTGACACATTTTATGAATTTTTTGTTTTTTTTCTATGTGATTTGTAACAAAACAGTTGTAACTGGTCGTAATGTTTATTTATGAAATGGAATCAATTCGTTCCAGGGTTTTTCTTTGTTTGTAAATAAGTGAATTAAAGTACGAAAATGATTACGTGTTGACTTAATTTTTGCAAGAATTTGAGTTCAATCTATGGAAGTTGAGAGGTAACAATATGAAAATTGTCAAAATGCATTAAAAACGTAACCCTAAGAATAAAAAATAAATACATAAACTACTGAGTTTTAATTCATTTAATTAAATTGACATAAATTTTTCATAAAAATGTAAATTTATAAAAACTAAATTGTTAGTTCGATGTCTCCGCTCGCACACCGTACATCAGTGACATCAACTTTTCCTGGAAATCGTTTCAATATGGCGTCGAAAGACGAGACATTTAGCCGAACTCTGATCATAATTTTACGGTTTTTTATTACATAAACAAATGTAACGCATAATTCATCATGGAAGGTGTCATGGAACAGTCAGACGCTGACACTGGAGCAGTTCTTCACGTTGTTGTCGTCGGTTTCCACCACAAAAAAGGATGTCAGGTGAGAAAATTTAAAAAAAAATAAAAAAAGTTACCAATAACGATCAGAAATGCGTAAAAAGATAAATAAAAAAAAATTAAATTTCCAAATGCAGGTCGAATATTCATACCCTCCGCTCATCAAAGACGACAGAGTCGACAGTCACGAATGCCCGGACGAGTGGAAACATTTACCCAGTTTGGCCTTACCTGACGGATCTCACAATTACGACCAAGGTAAACAAACAAATCAAAAATCAAATTAAATTAAATAAATAATTTTTCTTTCAGATACGATATATTTTTTGATGCCATCGAGGGACCTGCCAGGGCGGACGGTGTTTTGCATATCGTGTTACCGTCAAATGGACGCCGATGTAAATTAAATCGATTTTTAACCTTTTTAAGTCAATTTTTTTATTTTATAATTTTTTTTATAGAACTTATTAAATCGGAGTGCAGACATTACGAGAGGAACTGTCCAGAAAAGCGTGTGCGTGATAAGCACTTTGCCGTTATTCGGAATTATTCGAGCGAAATTGGAGTTAATAACTCACGCTTATTTCGATGAAAGAGATTTCACTAAAGTTTCTCTTTTGGAAGACACGTTTCGTAGCCTGAATGCTTGTTTGACGTCCGATTTAGTCATGACTCAGCAAGTGTTTTTGGGTCAGTTGTGGTAAATCGAAAAAAAAACAAAAAAAATTGTTTTAATCGTTTTTTTTTTAGGTATGCCAATTCGTGAGCTTGTTGTGCAATTTAAACACAAAATTTTATTGTTATTTAAATTAATTTTATTAGAAAAAAAGGTAAAATTGATCTGATCGATGGGATTTTTTAATTTTTCAATTTTTTAAATTTTTTTTTTAGACTTTAGTATTTAATACACCTGTAAAAAATTTATGTTCTAATATTCTTTCACTTATATCTATATTCCCAGGTAAGAATTTTATTTTGAATGTGTTTTTTTTATAGTTATTTAAATATTTGATTTAGATGTGGTCCAGAACGGACTGAACGAGGCAGCGAACATCAGTTCTACCGCTAGTACTCCGGACATTGTAATAAATGGAGACGAAAACGAGATTTTTATGGATTCGACCCGGTCTCAAGATTATAAAAATAAATTTTCACCCGGGTGCGAGTTGAAAAATGATCTGGACGCAGCTACACCTGAAAATAAGTAAAAAAAATTTAAAAAAATTTAAAAATTAAAAATTATTTTTATATTTTTTTACATTTTATTTTTTCTTAGAAATAAATTTGACCACTCGGACGGCAGCGCAATCGCGGTCAAATTCCACCAAACTGAAAAATGCATTTCGTTGCCCGACTTGATAAATAACGACGAAAACTTAACGAGTGAATTGGACGAGCTCGTTGACGCCGACGCGAAGGAAAAAGTGGATTTGACCAAATCCAAGTTGGAATTTTATAAAAAAGATTCGGAGAATGAAATGTCGGAAGACGTTGCCGACGAGCAGCTAATGAGCGGAGACGCGGCTGAGATGCCTGTACGGATGTCTAACATCAAAGGGAAGATGATGGGAGCTTTGTCGTCTTATTGGTCGGCGCGCAATTCGATTACATCGCCGGAATTGGAAATTCCGAAAAATTTGTCGTCTTCGATGAGCGACGGCAAATTACTGGACTCGATGCGGTATAAACCGTTGGAAGCGATCGAAGGTGAAGATGTTGAACACGTTGATAAAATCATCACACCGCCCTCGCAAGTGATCGGTCTGAGGAACGAAGATTGTGGATTTCCACTGAAAATCTTTTCAAAAGTAAATTTTGTTATATGGGTTTTGCACATTTCTTGATAAAAATTTTTTTGTTTAAAAGTGCATTTTTGTGTGTAAAAATGCATTTTTGTGTGTAAAAATGCATTTTTGTGTCTAAAAGTGCCTTTTTGTGTCTAAAAGTGCATTTTTGTGTCTAAAAGTGCATTTTTGTGTCTAAAAGTGCATTTTTGTGTCTAAAAGT
>JAQFXT010001870.1:0-14756 GCA_034683725.1 Strigamia crassipes
ATCAAATACTTTTTTTCCCAAGTTTGCTGTGATCAAATACTTTTTTTCCCAAGTTTGCTGTGATCAAATACTTTTTTACCCAGGTGGTATAAAAAAAATTTTTGTAACTTTTTTTCATTTTGTTTAATATTTTTCAATTCAAAATCCAACTTCACAATCCTTTGTTAAGAACATACCAAAAGAAATGATTGGTTGGAAAGTTTCTTAGAACTTTACTTTAATTGTTTTTACAAGCAAAACGTTTGAAATAATGCAGCAATGCACATTCAGAATGAAACAATAGAACCGATAAGCAGCAGACATTAGAGAATGTTAAGCATAGTTTTATTGTACTAGATTAAAGCCAAGCTTATGGCAAGAACAGATAATGATACCATCAGCAGACCAAGAAAGTAAACTTTTTGTTTGCTAATGGTATCATTCCATTTTAAGAATGATACCATCAGCAAACAAAAAGTTTACTGTTTAAAATGCAAACAAATCCACCAGTAAGCCACATCCACTTCGCCTCAACATTGCAGTCGTAGGTCAATCGTGTTGATGAAAATGAGCGAGTTCATCATAGCGCTAATTTGTTTTTTAATAGCAGCAATTTCTTTTCCATTGTTTCTTCCGCTACTACTAATATGTGAATTGTTCAAGCAGTTAGCAAGACTGTATCTATGCCTCATACAAGGACACTGGATTAGCTTTATGGATAGTGTGGACATGTCGTTTGTATTGCAGAAAGAAAAAAATTCCATAGGTTTTCATATGATTTTCCAAGGTACTTTGGACTTACAAGAAATTAAAAACACAGTAAAAATTAAGTGGACTAAAGTAATGCAAAACGGTAAACATGTATACCCTCATCTTCGGCAACACACCGCCGAATCGTGTGGATATTTTTACTGGTTGCCTGACAAGAATTTCTCAATTGACGATCACGTCCAACTGCACAATTGTAAACCGCCCAGAAATCAAGATGAACTAAATGACATATATTCCCAACTCACCAATCAATCGCTACCAAATGAGCAATCACCGTGGTTAGTGCTGCTTTTTTCATTAGACAAAGCATTTGCCAGCAAACCTTGTTACGTGGTGTTCACAAAAATAGATCACTGTCTCGGTGACGGCTACAACCTTGTTCGAATGTTAAATAAATGCTTTCTAGATGAAAAACTTATGAAATATATTACTTCAAAACCTACGACACCATCATCACTTACCGCTTTCCTCATCGACATGTTCTACTACCCCAAATATTTTTTTCTGGAGCAGTTGTGTGCAAGAGACAAAAATATTTTACACGGTCCAAAGAAAACCTTCAAGAAAATCGTTGCACCATCTCCGCCATATTCTATGTCCAGGATAAAGCAAATACAAAAATCAACTGGGACAACCTTCAATGATATTATGATATCATGCATAGCCGGAGCTTTAAAGAGATATTTTTCTCAGCACAAACTACCACCATTGAATAATGTACATGCCTTTATTCCTGTGGCATTGCAGAGTGAAGAAGTTACTTTTCAGAATAGGGTGTCCTTTTTTGTAATGCCTCTTGAATTGCGTAACGAGAATGTATTGGAGCGGTTGAAAACGACTAAGCAAGTTACAAGCAGATTGAAAAACACACAGTTTCATTATATTACTTACCTATCATGGAAGCTTTTCTTAAATCGACTTCCCGCTTGTATCACTCGACATTTTGATAACATGCTTGAGCTAACTCTGATTATAAGTAATGTGCCCTTACAGCAGAATCAGTGTTTCAATAATCTTGGCCAAGAACTTCTGCATTATGGTATCTTTAGTATACATCCTTCCAAATTTGGTAATTAAAATGAAATTTGCGAATCTTGGTATCTCTGTACTAGCAGCCTGGCCAAGTGGACTTGCCTGTCTAGTGGGAGATGTTAGTTTACAAGATTAAAATATTATTTACTTCATTCGTGTAGCATTATCCTCTAAACACTTTATTTCCTTCCAGCTACAACTATAGTAATCTCAAGTTTCAATGGAAACATTCAGCTTGGTGTATCAGCTGACGAAGCAGTCATGAATAAGGATGATGCTCGCCTTCTTATACAATCATTTGCTGAAGAACTTGAAGAACTTGAAAAGAAAATGTGAATTTTCAATATTATATAATTGGGGAACGGTTGGGGGAATGTAATTTTAACCTAATATTTTAGTTAATAAATTTATTGGATTGAACGTTAACTATTCACTCACAAAACGTCATCTCGTGTAGTTACTGTAATAAACTTTAAACTTCAAATAGTGATCCTAATTACTGTTTTATAACCAAGTGTTATTACACACAGGGCCGGATTAATACCTTTAAAGGCCCTCTGCACTAAAAAGATTTTGGTGCCCCAATATACAGTTCCCATCATACTATGTCTAATTCAAAATATATAGCAATTGTCAGCGTATTGATAATCTTGGAAATTTTGTGAAAGCATTTAAAAATAATAAGTTCTGTGGTTAGTTTTCCACTTAAAATTTGGATATATTCGGATACATCTGTGGCGCCTCCTTGCTCTTGATCCCTTAAGCATGTGCATATACAGTATTGTTTAATGGTTAATCCCGGCTCTGATTGTATCAACATGGCAATAAACATGACCAAAATTCAGTGTGGAAAACCAAAACTCTGCTTGAATGGCTAAGTGTATGTAGTAGCACATAATTTTTTGAAATTTTAAAATTTTTTTGAAATTTTTTTCTTTTTTTGATTTTTGGAATTTTTGAGGAGACGAGTTTCTAGTTTCGAGAAACCGAACCAACTTCATAAAAGAACTTCAAAAGAAATTTTAAACATAAAATTGATTACTCAAACCAAATCAGAATTAATTCCATTATTTATAGCGTTTTTACTTCAGTTTGTACCCAATATTTTCTTCTAAAGACTTTACTTCCGTTTAGCTACAGCTATAGTAATCTCACGTTTCAATGGAGACTTTCATTTTGACTTGTCAGCTGACGAAGCAGTCGTGGAAAAGAATGACATCAGTCTTTTTGTACAGTCATTTGCTGAAGAAATTGAAGAACTTGAAAATAATTTGTGAATTTTCAATATCAGCTAAATGGGACGAAGAAATGGAAAATCCAATTTCATAATCTTATTTCAGTTAAAAGAATTATAGTATTAAATGTTAATAATCAACTCAAAAAAAAAAATTATCTTGTGAAGTTTAGTATTTTTCTGTTAGTTGCAGCCAATATTCGTGACAAGAAACGGCATTTCCTGTCAGCTGAGAGATTCAGTCTAAATTTATATTATTTTTTTATTTCATGCTTTCCAGATTTGAGACACATGTAAGTGCCTGAATCCGATTTTTACTTCAGTTTTAGTCTCACGTTCAGAAATTGTATCTATATTTAATATAAGAAACAGTTTTTAGTTTCTGAAATCACGTGACTTTGTAAGATAAGTTGACTTTTATAACTGTAACGTGAAAGCGCAAGCGCAAGCAGCAATTATGTAACTCGGATACCAAGAATAGAACCCCAGAAAACCACATCATCCGATGATTATGCGATTGTATAACCTTCTTCGCATCACATACTTCGCCATTTGTCGGCGTAGTACTTGTGTAGTTTAAGTAATTATCGGAGTAGCCCAATAGTCGCTATCGTGATTATTAACGGCTACAATAAATGTCACGCATTGATAACCAACCGTCCAATTACCTTTACATAAAACTCACTCACTGATTTACACTGATGGGCGATAACACTGAAATGGTCAATATGCGTCACTCGACGCATTCTCAGATCCACAAGATCTGATCCCAAATCGACATCTTCACAATATTATATCGAGAATTAATACATCACGAGTTTCTGCGCTCGAGCTAGTACATCACAAGTCGAATTTTGCCATCAGCTTCCGGCTAAGAAATTGGAAAAAGTTCAAAGTGTTCTAAGTTGAGTTACATGAGTCAATTTGCATGTCTGTTACCAAAACATTTTGGTTTCACCATTGCATTGTTGCGGATTAAACCATTTTGTTTTATTCAATTTGAAGACAACGACATTGTGAAGAAGACAACGACATCGGCCATTGTCTCGAAAATTATTTCATTTCTCTTTGTTTTTCAATTTAACTGGTGTATCATTCATTCATTTAGATAATGTGTCTTTCATTTGTGTAAATCTCTTCCTTAATTTAAAATCCTAAGTCAGGATTTAGAATTAAAGAGGTTTGTTTGAATTGATAATTTACTTAGTTTTATTTATTTAAGTAGCAAATCCCTTAAGCCAATTGCTAGAAACAGAATTTCGTGTAAGTCTTGATTGAGAGCAACAAATAACGGTTCCGATTCAATCGAGATTGTTACATCATTCCAAAATAATAACATTTTGCAGATTTTTATTATATTATTTGTGCATTAAATAATGCATTTCATAATACAATTGAAAATAATGTATTTTGACAGAGCTTTTGCAATTATAAAACAACACGTATAGTCTTTTAAATACTTTTTAGCATTGTGAAATGCATTTCAATATTCAATACTGTTAAATGCTCATCAAATCTATCCATATTTCTACTTTCTATTCTTTACGTGAATAAGTAATTATACATTTTTAGCTAATGTAAACAATACACAGGTGGTAATCGTAGCAATCGAAGTGGTCTGACATTGACTAAAGAAAAAGTTTTACCTGTTTCCTGATTATGCAACTCTAAGCACAACAAAGAAATCATTTCTATCTAAAGATTGGTTGGAAAGTTGCAAAGAACTTTATTTTAATAAAAAACAGATGGTATATAACACAAGCTTGCAGGAACAGTTATTCACAAAACAATTCATAATAAAACAATAGGCTTCGAATAAAAGTAACAACTTTTCTTTTCTGTACTTTTGAATGAACGCACCTAAATTTTTCTAAATTTAATAATTTAATAATCAATGCTAACAAACGTTTATTTATAATGAAAATGTTTGTTAGGATCACTTTACGATGATAACAAACGTTGTACGAACATTTTAGATCAAAAGAAAAATCAATAGTAAGAAAAGTGTGATAAAATTTATTGAGATTGAAGTCGAAAAATATTTGTTTTTATTTTTAATCGATTATTATTTTTTATTGTTTGTTACGATGTTTAAATACATTATTATTATTAAACAAATTACAAGAATTTTCAGAAAAAACTTCCGATTAGTTTTACAGAAAAAAAATAAAAACACTTTTGTAGATCCAAATTGACTCTCATTTCGACCAACAGTCAACTCAATTGATCAATAACTGCAATCTTGAGGCAAAGTTAAAATGGTTCATTGATGAATGTGACTTGATTTTTAAACAAAAACTTCCTGATGTGAACATCCTCCACAATAAACCATTGGAAAATAATGACACAATGCAATTTGGTTCCGCCTTAAGGTTCCATTGTTTATTCTGAATTCAATATGCTTTTATATTGTTTCAAACATTTGTTTTGTGAATAATTGTTCCTACAAGTTTATGTAACATACATCATCCGTTTCCTGTATTACAATACAGTTCTTTGCCACTGTCCAATCAACAAATAGATACAAATTATTCCTTTGTGACGCGTACCCGTACAGTTGCATCATTTTTAATTCTTGCTTTCCAGATTTGAGACACATGCAAGAACCAATGTTAAAACTGAAAATTTTTAAAGTGTTTTAAGATTATTGCGGTTTCTAGAGTTATTATGTGTTTGGATAAAGTGTAGTAATTTCTAATAATTGTTTGTTTCGAGGAAATTATTGTTTGTTGGATGATTCAGAATTGTTTAGAGTTTTGAAAATTGTTTTAATTTTGTAGAAATATAGATCAGAAGATTAATGTTGGAATGTTATGACCCCTAGATCACGTGATCTTGAATCTTCCCGAATCGGTGATAATTGGCTGACTTTCCGCATCGCCACAATACTGTTACCGTTTGGTAAAAGAATTTCGGTACACTGTTCAGATTGGATCAATATGAATTCTAAGTAAATCTTTTCAGATTTACCAATAGTCCAGGTTTGGACTTTGTTTGGACCTGTTCAGATCTAAGTTTCCAGATTTGCATTCAATCCGTCTCAATTAAATGCGAACGATCCCAAGTAAATCTATCCAGCTTTACTTCTACTTACTGTCGAATTCTGTTAACAAATAATTAGTTGGAGTAGGGGCCGTTATGGTTTTTACACCAATGACTTAGGAAAGAAATCTTATTTCTTTCTGGTCCACTAATTTGGCCAACTTGATCGCTTTAACCTTCACATTGAAGATTCGTCTGACTTATGCATCAGAGGTTCAAACAGGGCAATCGGCATTTGTTAAGTGCGTTTGCCTAAGTACAATAAGAGGCGTCCTTTTATAGGTGACACTAGGTGACATGCCACTAAGTGGATATTTAAAGAACCAAATTAGTGTGAGTAATCAGTACAAAGTAAGCAAGCAATGATTTCCGATGAAGTCTTGCTATTTAAACTAGGAAAAGGATTAGTGAAGAGATTAGCAAATCTCCAATAGGATCAGTTCACCACAGAAAATCTATCTAATGGGATGGGTTTACCCAAGAATCCCTCGAATCCTGTAGGATATCGAAGAAATACTCTTGTTCTGGGGTTCTTTAGAATTAAGAGTCATGTGACCTTTAACCCCCCCCCCCCCTTTTTGATGACGTCATAAAGAAAAATGGTCTATTTACCTCTAGTTACGATTTATTTAACCAAGATAAAATAAATACGGCATTGTTTATCACCTTTAATTATTCTATTCATGTATTTAGCAAAGAATTGACTACTTTTTCAAACACACAAACTTTATTGCAGTGGCAATTCATTATTTGCGCCTTAATCACGTGCAGAATTCGACTTTTGTACTGTTCGAAGGAATAGCGTGCTTTTGAGACAAAACACAACTTTTTGAAAAAAGAGATTGTCAGAATCTTAGCTACATGCACAAGATAACTCACCAGAAAAAGTCGTTCTTTGTGACTTTAAAATTGTCTACATTGTATTGTCATCAATGACATCACTTTTGCAGCATTTTGGTTATACCTGATGCCAATCACTAAACAAAAACATTTTTGTTAAATTCTACAATCCAAATTCAACTTGTTATGTATGAATAACCAAACAGATTGCTTTAGGTTTTAGAATCGATTGTTTTTATTCGTGATGGTTGCCAGAGAGTTGTAGTACAATTGTTTAATGTAATTAACAATCATAATTTAAGGTTATAGACATAACAGTTTCATATTCCAGTAACAAAACAGCTGCAATCAGCACAAAACAGTTTTGTGAGTCACGCGTGCATGTGTACTTGCTTTTACATCAAGTTAAATCAATAAATAGCAATCTGTCAAATTTTAATTTTTGTTATAATAAATGCATCAATTCTCGAAAATCACAGTGTAATCGATTGTTTATTTACCGCTTACGAACTTATCCCTGCACATGAAATCAGAAATCCTTAACATTGATTAAAACTCAAATCAGAAACATTAGAACTGCCAGATGTAAGCTTAAAGTTAAGTAGTTATCTTTGTTGGTCTGACATTGACCAAAAAAAATTTTTTACCTGTTTTATAATGATGCAAATTTTAAGCAGAACAAGGATGCTCTATTTGCATATTTCAATTTCATCTAATTTTACTATAAGATTAGCGATTTTTGTGAAACTAATGTTTTGTAGCGCCACCTAGCACATTCCGCAATAAACACTCGTATTCCTAATTCTATGTTAATGGCTGGTTGTTCAATTTTAATCTCGTGAAACCAACTTCACAATCCTTTGTTAAGAATATTTCAAAAAAAATTATTCCTATGTAATGATTGGCTGGAAAGTCGCTTAAAATATTGCAACAACGTATGTTCAGAATGAAACAATAGAACGATAGAACAATAGACACAATAGAACCGAAATTGGAGAATGTTACAGGCTAAATGAATGATACCATCAGCAGCAGAAATTGAAAAATAATAAGCATAGGCTAAATTAATGATACCATCAACAGACAAATATAGATTACTATATAAAGTGCAAACAAATCCACCCGCAAGCCACATCCACTTTGCCCCAACATTGCAGTCGGAACATCAATTATGTTGATCAAAATGAGTGAGTTTGTCATAGCGCTTATTTGTTTTATAATGATGGCAATTTTTTTGACGTTTCTTCTCCCGTTACTATTAATATTTGAATTGTTCAAGCAAATATCGAGACTTTATCTATGCTTAAAAGTCGGGCACTGGGTTGACTTCTTGGATGGCCTCGCCATTATGTTTGGAATGAACGAAGAAACAAACGAAGCAGTCATTAATTCATTTATTCTATTCAGCGGTGCCTTTGACTTGCAACATATTAAAAACGATCTAAAGAGTAAGTGGACTGAAGAAAAGCATAACGGTGAATACAGCTTTCCTCATATTCGGCAACACCCAGTCCAGTCGTGTGGATATTTTTACTGGATGCCAGACAAGGATTTCTCAATCGACGATCATGTCCAACTGCACAATTGTCAACCACCCAAAAATCAAGACGAACTGAATGACATATATTCTCATCTCTGTAATCAACCGTTTCCAAAAGAGCGATCACCATGGTCAATGCATGTGTTTTCATTAGACGAAGCCTACGCTGGCCAACCTTCTTATGTGGTTTTTACAAGGTTCGACCACTGTCTTGTTGACGGCTACAACGTCACCCGATTGATAATGAAATTATTCGTAGATGAAACAATTGTCGAATATTTAGCTGAAAAACCGAACCCACCATTTTCACTTACTGCTTTTCTTAGCAGTATGTTTTATTTCCCCAAATATTTCATCCAAGAGCAGTTACTCGTCCGAGACTGGAATATTTTACACGGTCCGAAGCAAACAGCCAAGAGATTTGTTGCGCCGTCTCCACTATATTCTATCTCCAGGCTTAAGCGAATAAACAAATCAACCGGAGCAACTATAAACGACATTTTGGTATCGTGCATAGCCGGAGCATTAAGGAGATATTTTTCTCACCACAAATCACCACCATTAAACGATGTACATGCCTTTGTCCCTGTGGGATTGCAAAGTGAATCCGACAAAGTGAATTTTCACATTAAGGCGTCGTATTTTGTAATGCCTCTTGAATTGAGTAAACAGACTGCATTGGAGCGTTTGAAGACTACCAAGCAAGTTGCGAGCAAATTGAAAGAATCACAGTTCTACTATTTTACCTATATAGCGTTGGTGCTTATTTTAAATCGGCTTCCGGTTTGCATTACTCGCCTTTTAAGATATTTTTTTGAGTACACTATCGTTATAACTAATGTAGCTTTGATGCAGAATCAGTGTGTCAATAATCTGGGTCAATATTTTCTGGATTGTGGTGCATTTCCTCCGCACAATGCTAAACTTGGTAAGTAAAATAGAATATGACGTAAAACAATGGTAACAAAATTGGAGGATTGTTGACCACTTACATTGCAGCAATGCTTCAAATATTTGTTAATGTTATACACCAATGCACTAATTAGCCACTACTTATCTTTAGTACCAACCATGCGTACGTTTTCAAATCAAACGTCTAATTCTTGGTCAAAAACAGACCAATTTGCCTTTCTTTCTGGTGGTGTTTATAACTTTTAGATCTAAACTTCTTTTTTTTTATTTGTCAAAGAATGATCTTATATTCCATTACCAGTTTTACCACCCGGCTTTGTCCGGATTTTGTATGTTTTGAAGTAACAAAATTCATTTAAAACTCCATTTGTTTATTCCCAAACGTGCGCATGGCTGGTACGCTTACCGAACATATATGAAACGAATACAAAATGAGTACGGGAACAATTGCGTATCTTGCTAAGCGTAAAGGCAATGTTTACCACAAAAAAAAGTAGTTTATTGATTTGGTCAAAATATAACATCGTGGTGTTTTATTCGAATAAAACACCAGGATGATGTTATATTCAAATACAACAACGTGGTCTTATTTTCGGTTAAAAACAGTAGTGCAATGTGTCAGTTTAGTAGATGCGAATATCATTGCTAACGTGATGAGAAACACAGCAATTAACTATCTCCAAATCAAATTGGTCAATTTATAAAGATAACTTGTATTTTCACTGCAACGCTACCTTGAAAAACGTGTCAAAATAAATTCTGTACAAATGTTTACAGATAAAAATTGATGATTAAATCCAAATCAAAGTTAATTTTATTATTTTTAGAGTTTTAATTTTATTTTGTGCTCAATATTTTACTGACAATATTTTATTTCCTTCCAGCTACAGCTATAACAATCTCAAGTTACAATGGAAACATTAAACTTGCATTTTCAGTTGATGAAGCCGTCGTGGAAAAGAAGGATGTTAGCTTTCTCATACAATCATTTGCTGAAGAATTTGAAGAACTGGAAAAGAATCTAGGAATCTTCAATAGTACGTAACGAAAAAGAGGGCTTTTTGCCATACCGTATAAATGTACTTTTTTCTTTTTACAACGGTTTAGATACTTTGGGCAGTTAAGTCTGATCGAGGATGATTACACTGAGAGAAATATAAGTGTTAAAATAAGGATGCAGAGACTTGTTAATACCAACCACATGGGTTCACTAGACTGGCTGCCAAAAAGAACATGAAAGCTATCTATCTCATATTTTTTTAATTTATACTGGGCATTGTTACTAAGAGAAATAATAAAAAGTAAAATTTATTGTAATAAGGGTATAATTCGAACCGGTTCTGTTTTAGCAAATCACTGAATGGAATTGAGGTGCCATTTTGTTTCGCTGACCGCAACTTGCATCTAGAATAATAGCAATTGCATGAAACTAAGCAATTTACAGCAAAGTATCTCTATTGAAAACATAAGAAAATGATTGGATACTTCCTCTTTGTAATCGATTATCAGACACTAGCAACAACATTCCCAATAGCCAGTACAACCCACCAATAACAAAAAGAAATGACAGTTGATGACGTCATTCGTCAACAACCAATGACACGGTACTTCAGCTCAGTGTTGAGTGTCTTGTAAAAGGGACTGACTTCTGGTCCCATCGCGGTAGTAAAAAGGCACGATTCGCCGAAGTTGCGACAGATTCAAACTGCGGTACTTGACGGAGTGGTGAAGATTCCTGTAAGGTTCCACCCAAGAACAATCTATACCAAACTGACACACCATTTTCCAAATGTGATAAAGTGGGCATTGGTTGTGTTGCAGCCACTGACCGGCCCTCCTGGACCCATAATCTCACCAAATGGTGCCACATGTCAGAAATCTGATGCTTAAAGAGTCACTAATTTGGAGGGGGTACCATGTTGGGTCAATAATATTCGAGGAATGACTAAACTCCATTATGTGGATGATGCGCGCATTAGTTGTTCTTTTATCCAACGGACTGTCCTCTCGGCAAGACCGTTGGACTGAGGGTGATAAGGAGGAAAAAATGTGTTTGATTTGGTTAAGCTCCGTGAACTGCCTCAACTCATCTGATGTGAATTGAGGGCCATTGTCTGTAACCAGCACCTGGGGAATACCAAGGATAGCAAACAAAGTTCCAAAGAAGTTTATTATTATAATTGAGGTTGTTGTTTTAGATGCTGCTACCTCTATCCAAGCAGAATACGAGTCCACTACGACTATGAACAACATGCCTTCGACAGGGCCAGCTAAACCTGCATGAATTCTAAAGCATGGACCATCAGGAGCCGGCCAAGGGACAAAGGGGCCCTAGGTGGTAAAGAACGAGTTTGTTGGCACTGCTCACATTGGGCCACAAAAGCCTCTGTGGTCTGCGACATCCGTGGCTACCACACGAATGGCCTTGCCCTACGCTTCATGGCCACTATACCAATACGATGGTAATGCAGAAAGCGGAGTACATCCACTACTAATGCAGTGGGGCTGATAACCCAATCAAACACATACAATAACTGATGATTGACTGACATGGCATGCCTATTGTGCCAATATTGTATTGGGAAAAATGTGGGCCGTTCATTAGACCAAGTCCCTGATACAAAGACTACTAATGCTTGTAATAGGGTGTCCGCCAATGTGGCTTCGACCAACTGAGCCCTGGTAACAGCAAAGTTACTTGCTGTGGTCAGCATCCGTATATCTACGGGATAAGCTGCGTCTGACTCCAAAACCTGTGCGTCCTGCACAGGTATGAGTAGACAACTTAATGCATTGGCCTCACGCAGATGGGTACTAGGCCTGTAAACTAAGTTGTAGCAATTATCAGCGTATTGATAATTTTGGAAATTTTGTGAAAGCAATTTAAACGTAATAAGTTCTGTGGTTAGTTTTCCATTCAAAATTTGGATATATTCGGATACATTTGTGGCACCTCGTAGCACGACACTACCGCCAAATTTTTACCGCCAGAGGTTTTACCGCCAACGCGGTACCGCCAATTCTTTACCGCCAATACCGTTACCGCCAAACCGTTACCGCCAACGCAATACCGCCAACGCAATACCGCCAAACATTTATCGCCAACGCGACTTTACCGCCAACGTTATACCGCCAACGTTGTACCGCCAACGTTATACCGCCAATGCGACTTTACCGCCAACGTTATACCGCCAACGTTATACCGCCAACGTTATACCGCCAACGTTATACCGCCAACGTTATACCGCCAACGCGACTTTACCGCCAACGCGACTTTACCGCCAACGTTATACCACCAACGTTATACCGCCAACGTTATACCGCCAACGTTATACCGCCAACTCATTACCGTCAAAATTTTATTTTTTTTAAATTATTATTTTTTTTTTTAAATTATTATTTTTTTTTTTATATCGCGAATGCGCAACCCGTGAAGCATCGTGGGGTATTTTTTTTTATTTTTTTAAATCACTTTATTTTTTTTCTAGGACCATCCTTGCATGGATGGATGGATGGATAGATAGTTGCAACGATGGTTCTGTGTGTAATAGAAAAAATTAAAAAAATTATAAAAAATAAAAAAAATGTTTAAAAAAAATTAAAAAAATAAAAATAAAATAAAATTTTGGCGGTAAATGTTTGGCGGTATTGCGTTGGCGATATAACGTTGGCGGTATAACGTTGGCGGTATAAAATTGACGGTATAAAATTGGCGGTACCGCGTTGGCGGTAAAAACTTTGGCGGTAAAAAATTGGCGGTAGTGTCGTGGAATCGTGGCACCTCCTTGTCCTTGATGCCCTAAGCATGTGCATATACTGTATTGTTTAATGGTTAATCCGGCTCTGATTGTACAAAGACAAAAAGTCGAGTGTGCTTAAGACCACACAGAAGAAGTGAAACTTCTTGGTCGTTAAAATCGTCGTGCCACAAGTTTTTGTTAGCAGTCATCTTGGTTGGTAGCAACAACAGGAACAATTAAAAATGTAAGTACATTTGTGCAGCATTTTTACGGTTTAGTTTTTTTATACAGGTGGTAATCGTAGCAATCGACGTTGGTATGACAGTGACCAAAGAAAAAGTTTACCTGTTTCCTGATGATGCAACTCTGGACACAACAAAGAGATAATTTCTATTTAAGAATTGGTTGGAAAGTTGCAAAGAACTTTATTTTAATAAAAGACAGATGGTATATAACACAAGCTTGTAAGAACAGTTATTCACAAAACAAATGTTTGAAACATATCAATATAACAATAAAAAGTTGTTTTACCTCCTGATTGGCCGCCCAACAAATCTCGCCTCGATCACATGAACACCTAAAGATGATGCAATG
The DNA here is from genome assembly GCA_034683725.1 of Strigamia crassipes. NCBI lineage: Eukaryota > Metazoa > Arthropoda > Chilopoda > Geophilomorpha > Linotaeniidae > Strigamia > Strigamia crassipes. The sequence goes on from JAQFXT010001870.1 coordinate 13,685, forward strand.
TAAACGTAACCGCATCAGGTGATTTAAGGTACACATTGCTAAATGTGAGCTTAGAAATTATCTAAAATCGAATAAATACTTTTGTAAAGCTCAACAGGAAAATGATTTCTATTGGAAATCGAGTTAAACAATCTCTTACAGACTTGTAGAAACAATTATCATCAAAAAGTAGTTTGGAATGAAAAAGCATATTTAATTCAATATAAAACAATGGTTCATTAAAGAAAATACAGTTTGTGGAGCGTGTTCACAATAGTGTTATTGATTTAAATTGAACTGTGTAATTAAAAAAATCCAATGCTTTCTTTCATCAGCCCTCAAAAAAAAAATAAAGTATAAAAGTCTAGACAAACTCACCAATGAGCAATTTAACTTCGCCTCAACATTGCAGTCGGAAGATCAATTATGTTGATCAAAATGAGTGAGTTTGTCATAGCGCTTATTTGTTTTATAATGATGGCAATTTTTTTGGCGTTTCTTCTCCCGCTACTATTAATATTTGAATTGTTCAAGCAATTACCGAGACTTTATCTAAGCTTAAAAGTTGGTCACTGGGTTGACTTCATAGATGGCCTCGCTATTATGTTTGGAATGAACGAAGAAAAAAACGAAGCAGTCATAAATACAGCTATTACATTCAGCGGTGCTTTTAACTTGGAACATATCAAAAACGCTCTAATGAGTAAGTGGACTGACGAAAAGCATAACGGTGAATACAGCTACCCTCATATTCGGCAACACCCAGTACAGTCGTGTGGATATTTTTACTGGATGCCGGACAAGAATTTCTCAATCGACGATCATGTCCAACTGCACAATTGTCAACCACCCAAAAATCAAGACGAACTGAATGACGTATATTCTCATCTCTGTAATCAACCTTTACCAAAAGGGCGATCACCATGGTCAGTGCACGTGTTTTCATTAGACGAAGCCTACTCTGGCCAACCTTCTTACGTGTTTTTTGTAAGGCTCGACCACTGTCTCGGTGACGGTGTAACGATTCTGTGGGCAGAAAAGATGCACAACTTTCCTCTTTGAAAGCTAAACAAGAACTGTTTTATTTTTTAGC
>JAQFXT010001871.1:0-14746 GCA_034683725.1 Strigamia crassipes
ACCAAATATCAAAATTATCAAATACCAAATATCAAAATTATCAAATACCAAATATCAAAATTATCAAATACCAAATATCAAAATTATCAAATACCAAATATCAAAATTATCAAATACCAAATATCAAAATTATCAAATACCAAATATCAAAATTATCAAATACCAAATATCAAAATTATCAAATACCAAATATCAAAATTATCAAATACCAAATACTAATAATAATAATATAAAAAAAAAAATTATTATTATTTATAACTTTTATTATTATTTGAAATTAATTATTGATAGAAAATTGTAATTCAGAAACAATAGCATTTCTGAATTTCTTGGTAACAAACAATTACAAGTTTCGTCATAAATAATTTTTTCTTGATACTATTTGGCATTCGGCCAGATAGTACAAGATATTCGAGCCGAACATTCGGCAACCAAATACTGGCATTTACTATTCGGCCGAATACCGAATAGTGTTATTTTCGGCTGAATAAGCCGCAAAACGAATATCTGTCAAATATTTGGTGCATCCCTGGTTTGGTCACAAATAAACTTACATCTTTTGATCACAAAACATTTATCCTTCTACAAAAACCGTTACAAGAAATCGTCCCCCACAGCAAATTCATGGAATTTTCGAATCCAGCTACATAAGGCATGTCAAAAGCTGATTACATTCGTGATAATAAACTTTTAGTATTAAATCAGATGGAAAATGCCCTGGAACCTTCGCAGCAAAGTCCACATTGGTATTCAAAGCAGGAAGCTCATTACACTTTGTAATTCAATCATTTCAATTTATGTTTTCCACTATTTTATCTAATGAGAAATTGTTGCGCATGAATGCATTGCCTTTTACCTGGTGTTCTTTATTTTCGGTTCACAAACAATACTTGATGGGCATTGAAAAGTTGAGTTTTCAATTTTTAATTCCCCAAGTGCCCAAGATGGAGAACAAAATGTCTGTCAGACTAATTGCAAAATATTTTGACATGAAACGAATGCCACTTATGTCAAGTGAAATCTCTCTATTGATTATTGGTCTTCTCCTCCTTTGTCAAACATCATTTGCTTCGAAAACTTCTCAATCTTCCTCTCTCCATCTCTTGACATTTATGTCAAGCGTATGATGATTCAAACTTGAGTTTTTAAATAGTCAATTACAGTAGTATTAAATTGTGAGAATAAGAAACAATACACGTTTCAATATTCATTGTCCTTAATTCAATTTGGTAAAATTTAAATTTGCCAGTTAACCTAAAGCTCCGAATTGTGGCCTGGTCCGTGTAGTGCCCAGCGTCATCTGCAATTTCAGCAATAAGTGCTAAGTTCTTACAAAATAGTTATATATTTATAAAAATGCCTATTTTAAATACAAAAATGCCTGTTTTAAGTACAAAATGCCTATTTTAAGTATAAAAATGCTTATTTCAAGTACATAAATGCCTATTTCATGTCCAAAAATGCCTATTTCATGTCCAAAAATGCCTATTTCATGTCCAAAAATGCCTATTTCATGTCCAAAAATGCCTATTTTCAGTATAGCAATGCCTATTTTCAGTACAACAATGCCTATTTTATGTCCAAAAATGCTTATTTTATGTACTAAAATGCTTATTTTATGTCCAAAAATGCTTATTTTATGTCCAAAAATGCTTATTTTATGTTCAAAAATGCTTATTTTATGTCCAAAAATGCTTATTTTATGTCCAAAAATGCTTATTCTATGTCCAAAAATGCTTATTTTATGTCCAAAAATGCTTATTTTATGTCCAAAAATGCTTATTTTATGTCCAAAAATGCCTATTTTAATTGCAAAATTTATTTTACTAAATTTGAATAAGTTAATTCTACATTTGTGTATTTTTGCTTTCAAATATTTTACTGGGAAATTCAATTCCAATAACCAAAACTAATGACAAAACTGCAAAAAAAAATACAGTAAAACTTCTGAAGTCAACAAGCATTTTTTCCCTCACCTTTTTTTTCTTTTGGTTTTCACACATGTCACCCTGGAGACAAAGACACTGCTGGCATGAACCGTAGTTCCAACATTAAAAGAATTTACTCTGCTTCCTTTTCATTGTGTCCAATCAACAATTTCGCTACAATCAGCCACCTGCTATCTTCAAAGCAAATTAAGAATTGAAAAAAATAAAATAAAAATACAGTGGCATTTCAGCATTTACCATCAAGGTAAATTCTAAATTGTACTATTATATTATTATTACAAAACGTAAACATAAAAAATAAAAAATAAAAAATAAAAAAATTCATTAGACGTTATTTTCTATTTAAACTTTATCTGTAATTCCTTTGATTTTATCTTTTTTTTCCACAATACTAACCGAAAGTCCCAAACAATAAAAAAAACCATTTCCCATTTGTTGCAATCTGTCCCTTCTAAATTGTATTTTTCCTACTCAGTTCCATTTCCAATTTTCTACCAGTAATTAGAATAATTCGAGCAATCAATCCAACTTTGCAGCTAACCCAAACTAAACCAAATTAAACTAAACAATAACAAACTTTCACGCTTGCTAAAAGCCTTACAATCAAATTTCTAACTCTTATCAATATTAAACACACAATATTCAATTTCCCTTAAAATATACATTAAATAATGCATCAAAATAGTTCCCGTAGACTACGTAGTAGTAGTGTCGTAAACCGTATCGCAAGCATAAGTTAAAAGACCAATGACCCTTATTGTAGCTTTTTTTATTAACCATTAAAAAAAGGTTATGTAGGCTCTAATCTTGCAATCTTGGAATAAATTGTACGAATCCAGATAAGTTACAATCAAATTAATTTATTAGATCTGACAAGAAGGAAAAAAAAAGTGAAAAGTAGCAATAATAGATGATATAAAAGTCGTGCATGTAGCAAGTTAAATGCAATAAAGTGCTTCCCTCCTATAATTCAGATCAATGTATCAAAAAATACGATAAACTTGTATGCGTTCCAACATGGGGGAACCTTATAGCTCCTTCCCTAGAGTCACAAAAAGACATGTAGTCATAAAAGTCGCTTGGTTCTGTACATCTTGAAGGAATTACTGATAAAATGTTACATTACTCCGATCAAATCAACCGGTACAACTTCCTTTACTGAAAAGAGTATGACAAGTTGCTCAACAATTCGAATGAATTATGAGATTGCAGAATTTAGTGCCACAAGTGTGAACCAGGCCGCGCCCTGCAAAATTATGCAACATCTTTCATGTTAAAAACACCAAGTGTAGCACAGTGAAGCCGACTCTTCTTTTGATCTTCTTCGTGCCATGATGAAGTTAGATGCTCAAAACTTAAGATGGCATTTTTTTCACGTTACAAAATCATTATTTCCATGGGATTATTAAAGCGTTGTTTCCTATCAAAATAGAATACATTTGTTTCAATAAATACTTAGGATCTCAAAATGTGAGCTTTATTAAGTAATATTGCCACAACAGAAAAATTCCTTGCTGGTAAGTTGTGTTACTGCAATAATAGCAATAAATCTGCTTTCCGTATCAGTGAGCAAGAAACTTGAAATTATTGTGTCACATTGAAACATGAAACTTGAAACAACATACGCGAAAAGCTCCTGAAATTGCTGTATTTAGCGGTTGTATGAACAGAATGGACACCAAAAACAGTAAAACCCAAAAACAAAATCATATCATTCTTGTCTTCGTTGCTGTTTATAATTATAACCCACCAAAAATTAATTGCATAAATTCAATTATATAGTCGATCCAATTGGTCACGTGGGTTAAGTGTTCTTATCATCCAAGTAAAAAAAAAAAAAAAATTGCCGTGCATCCGAGTAGGTGGTCAAGAAATAGAAAATTGCAATGGAAAGGAGCAGATTGTAGTTCTCACTCCACATTTGGCGCACGTGTGTCCACTGCTTAAACACGAGTGCAAGAAAAAGGAAAGACGAAGAGGTCAGTCGGGAAGCCTTATTCTCACATAACTTTTGCCCCCTTAACGATCAATGTGCTGCACTGCACTAGTGATTGAATTCCCATTCCACTAAGGTATGGCAAGAAACCAGGGGACAGCACCACCCATTCTCGTTTGGTTGGCGGGTAATAACCCACCAAGGATTACCTACCCAGCCAAATCACACGACCATGGCTCGACTTCCATATACTGCAATGTCGCCATAGCAACTGCTTCACACAATATCCCTTTTGATACATGATAGAATTATGAATTGTAAAAAAGAAAAAAAAAGAAAAAGAAAAAAAGAAAAAAAAAGTAAAAAGTTGAGGATAAAATTAATTCAATTTTCTTTAAGATGAAAAATTCGTTTAAAGCTTTAATTTATTGAATGACACCTGTCATCAACTACATTCCTTTCTAATTGGGTTAAAAAGTAATGTAATTACGCTCGGAATAAACCGAAATTTATCATTGAATCAAACCACAAGCAAAAGATTGCTACATCTGGTGTTTGAGCTAAAACATCATTTCTTGTACTAGAATTCCTTCTCGTTTCATCTCTATTAAATTTAATGCTACCAGCTGCCAGCTGCACATGCAGTGCAATCTAACCTAATCCATTCCATAAGCATACAGTGAATAATTCACAGTAATTTTTGCATAATCAAATCAAAAGTAATCTGATTTGCATTTTGGATTCTGCACATTTTTTTTTTTTACCGGCTTGAGCCAAACCCAAAAAAAAAAAATTCCTTTTATGAGGAATTCAATATCATGCTTCAAAAATCAACCAAAAAAGATAGTATAAACTATCATAAGTTATCTGCCTATTTTCATAAAAATTCCATCACTAAACAAAACTGTTATAGAACCCATCTTGTAATAGTTGCACCATATATCAACTACTTGCATCAAACCATGAAACATGATAATGTAAACAAACTAGCACCATCTGTTTTCATTTAAGCACATTTCTCAGCTAAAATGGATTGTCAGCACTACTCGGCCGTTGTCTGTAATGCAGATCTGTTGGATGCATTTTTTAAAAAAATTTTCTACCGGTAATTATTTTGAAAACCATCAATTTACCGGTATTTATGTAGAAATGCATCAAAAAATGATATCATGTAACTCGAGTGGGTTGTTTATAAGTCTTCATGACTACAGTTGCATAGCAGCTGTCACCATGACACCAATGTTGTATGCGGATGCGGTAAGATGTACGAAACACAAACTACGATCGTGGCTTTCCTGCACGGCTTAGTTTATTATTTTTATTCGTCCCATGCGCGCTAGCCCTTAGTTTTTCATTTAATCGGTACTGACAACTAATTTCCCACGTCCGACGTGTAAAACTAATTATTAACGACAGGAATACTGACCAAAGGATTAGATTCTCGACCCATTCCCTTATTCTGATTTTTTTTTTCTTCTTCTTCTCTTACATATAAATTCTTTAGCTAAAATTTCACCAATAGCAACTGCAGCCTCCAAGTGTGGATTTCATTTACAGTAAGTGCATCAAGAAAAGCTGACTACGAAACTCTTGTTTACAATTTTTTCTGTCTTTCCAGCACCTGTCACACAATTAATAAGCTGCTTAGAGCTATAAATAAACATTTTCCCACAAAAAAAAAAACTAAAAACTAATCCCAAAAAAAATAAATTTTTTCTCTCAAGGTATTAAAAACAACAAACGCATGTCGGTTTCTGTGTGTTTAAAAAGATTAACATATTCGAAAAACGTCTTTTACGTAAACACTCATTGTATTTGAAAGTGTCGCAATTTATTGGCGCGTTCACATGTAAAATTGCTTTTAGAAATTCGTAATTTCCAGACCTTTTAGCAACCATTGCACACTAATTATTCCAAAGTTAAAACCATGAAATAAATAATTTAAATGAAAAGCTTTCACAGCACCTATTACTTAGTAATTCAATATTCCATAGCTAATGGCTGACACTTTGTTTAACTCAAGTAAAATTTTCATTCGAGCCCATCACAGTATTGAACTGACATGACTACAAAATCCAGCTCAAATCCAAACTTCTCAAGTCTGACACCTTAAACAAGCAACTCATTAAACCTTTAATGTATCAAATACGCTCGCTCCCTCCCATACCAATTCCACGTAGCAAATTTGATAAACGAATTCCTATCGTCCCAACCATCCCCTTCCTTTGAAATGTCTATGCGAAACGCATCGTATCAAACTCACCGTGTGCGAAAAGTCAATCTTATCCAAACGATGTCACTCCCTGAAACATTGCGAAACATTTAAATCTCGTGAGATTGATAAACAGAAAAACAACAGATAAAAGAAACATGAATAGGGATAAGTTACTAAGTAAATCACCAGTAGAGGGCAGGATTTCCACATCTCTTAGCACATTATTTGCATCGGTTTTGGAGACGGAATTTCCATAGCTTTAAACGCTCTATGCACTCTATGCACGGGATTATCACGGCTTGATTCACATGGTATGTAAGACTTCGATACAAAATTTGCACTAAATGGCATACATGGTAGGATACAGCATTTCTGAACAAATGATATTTTTTTTTTAAATTGGACCACAGCGTTGGAAAAATCTCGTTTGGTGCGACTATACAATGTTCGAACAATGTGATTTCAACAATGTAAAAACCCTTGTGCTACAAAAAGAGCTTGACTACCCTGAATTAACAAACTATATAAAAAATATTCAACAAAAGAACAAAAAAAAACTTAGGAAAGGCTTAAGAGTTATAAAATAAAGCGATAAATAACAAAAAAAAAAAAAAAAAAAAATAAGTAGAAGGCTAAAAGTAGCACCGTAAAATATGTTTTCAAATAATAAAAATATTGCGTGCTTAAGACCACACGGAAAAATTAAAACTTGTTGACTTAGTTTGTGGGAGTGTAAGGATCAAGAAAGGAGACGAGCGAGATGGGGTTGGGGAAAGGACTTCCGGTGGGTCGTGGTCCGCTTGGGGACCATAGGGAGGACCCTGGGAGTTACATAGATTGAATGATAAATGAACACTTGCAGGTCCCATACACGTTGAGTTAGAAAGACTCTACTGTTTTTCATCTTTGGTCGTACATAATATTCAACATTTTTTCTTTTACAATTACTGTCAATAAACGGCACTGATTTTCGTGGCAGTTCCTTGACGCACTTCCGTTCCATTCTCAAATCACTCTAACCCGCCTAAAGAATTTACACTTCAAAAATCAATCATTAAAATTAGGCCTGTTGCTACCATAGGAACACCATGTGCAAAACACATGGGCGTCCCCTGGAAGAAGGCATCCATAGAAGTGGCCATGGGGGCGTGGCCACTTGTTTTTGCCAAAATAGGCGTGGTTTTTGCCAAAATGTGCTTGGTTTTCTTCAAAAAATGCATGTTTTTGCCAAAATACCGGATTTCTTCGATTAAGAGCCACGGCTCTTAATCAAAACTGGCACTCTAAGCCGCAACTCTTAATTAAGGGGGCTCTTATTACAATTGGTGTTTAAATTTATCAAATATTCTTTAAATTTTGTTGAAATATATCAAAAAATGATCACATTTTGTCTAAATTTATCAAAAAATGATCACATTTTGCCTAAATTTATCAAAAATTCCTCAAATTTTGTCTAAAAACATCTAAAAAGTGGTCAAATTTTGTCTAAAAACATCTAAAACTGATCAAATTTGGTCTAAAAACATCTAAAACTGTTCAAATTTGGTCTAAATTTATCAAAAAAAATGTAAAATAAAAAAAATTAAAACTTGAATAAAAATCTCAAATTATAGCCGCCCTCAAATAAAAGCTGCAGCTATTAATGAAGGGCAGCTCTTATATCACACCACTACTCTCATCCACTTCTACTATTCGAGGACGGCTACAATTCAAGGGCTACTCTTAATCAAAGAAATACAGTATGCATGTTTTTTACTATAAAAGCATTTTTTCCACAGAATGGTATTTCTTTTTTAAAATGTATTTTGTTTTTTGGTTTAAAAATGCAATTTTTTTTGTATGGTAATGTGCCTTTTTTTAACTTAAATTTGTGTTTCATGCTTATTGGAGAAAGAGACGCCACCATGACCAAAAACACACGAGCGCACAATACCCTAGGAACGAGCCTGATTGGAATTAAGGTAAAGTAGCAAATTGCAATTACACAGCTAGGACGTCAAAATTCTCGATGTTGCAAACATTTGTCTTCGATAAAAAAAAAACTCTCGATGTTCCTTTAATTACTCAGTTTTCTTAAATACTGTTAATAACTTGTAATCAGTTTAAAAATTGTTATTTAAAGAATTACAGCTGAAGTATAAAATGCTGTTAATCGGCTTAGAAAATGAAGTGCTGGTAGTTGAGCAAAACTCTTCAGCCTTAGATTTCAAAGTAAATGAAAAGAAAAAATGGGATTAAATAATAAACTGATTTCGTTTTCAAGTCCCGTGGAATAAATAAACGACCATCTTGGATGACATGAGAAAAGCAAAATGATTAAATTACTATTTTAACAGCAGATGTCACAGATTGTGTGTTGATAGGCAGCAACTCACGCACCCAACTTGTCATGTGATAAAACTTGCACTGCCAAGTCAACAAATCTCAAGACATCGCAAAATGCATGTGCAAAGTTGGCACCTGGTCAACAACAATCAAATGGACCGAAAGAGCCAAACGTTATTATTCATCTGGGTTGAGTACAGGTGCATTTGACCATCACGGATGTCAATAGCATCTGGTTGAAGGCAAATGACAGATTTTGCTTAATTTTTGATTTATTCCAATGAGTATTCCGATCAATTTACACGCTAACTTGAACGACTTCACATGTTTTGTAAACCGACTGAAAAGAGCCAATTCAGCAAGAAACCTTAGCTTTGCTTGGCATTTAAAAACCGATGAAAAATTATTTTCGATGTTTCCAGAAGGTGATTTTTCAATTTTATTGATTTGTGACTTGGTGAAAAAATGTAAAATAAGTAAAAAAATTTAAAAAAAATTTAAAAAAAATTAAAAAAAAAACCAATATGGTTCAAAAATATATTTTACAATATTCTTTTAGATTTGTTAATGTAATCCAGAATGTATAGCATTTTGCAAAATTCAAATGTATTAAATAAAATGTATTTTGACAATGCATTCATATTTCACAAATAATAATATTGTTGAATGCATTTCATAATACGCTTTACAAAATGTAGTAATTTGCAAACAATTGCATGCAATAAGTTACAAAATGCATAATAGTATTGTAAAACTTAACGCATTTCAAAATGCATTGTAACATAATTGCAATGTATTTTTGAAGCATACAGAAACGCCAAATTCTCCGTTCCAAGACCAAACAAAAAAAATATAAAAAAAGTCTCGCCAGTTTGCCCAATATTGTAGAGCAAGAGTTGTAACTTTTCTTTTTCCATCACAGTATTTACAGACTCGCCAAGTTGCAAGTCATCCTGTGCTTTGCTTGGCTAGGGAGTAAACAAAAAAAAAATTCCCAGTGCTCATCATTCACTGTCCCACAGTTTCTTGTGAGTTAACACCTCGCGTGGGAACACGGGATCAAGATGGTTGTCCGAATCGGCGCGTCATCTTGCGATGTGTTTTTGGTGATTGTGTTTGGTGGCAGTTTGCTGTCACATTGGTCACGGTTTTGTGGCGCTGTATCTACACCATCCGTCACGCCGTGATGGATTGTAGTATGAGTGACTTTACTGCGTCGACCCCAGTGACAACTTGTCCTGATTTCCTTTCTATCTCGGCTTGTCTTTGTGAGGATAATCAATTATGACCAGTGTCTGTGGAGTATGTTGCTGCTGCTTGGTTATTTGTCATTGACAGCATATGATTATATTGATCTGATTTTCCACGTTCTTTTTTACTTCTCGTTGGCCAATCCAAGTGGGTTACTAGGCCAGCATGGATGGGTGATATCAAACTTCTTGTGGATTATGCTGACTGACTGAAATAGATTGGTTAAGGGTGCTAGCTTCAGCGAGTTCAAGAATATTTTTTCTTTTCTATGGATTCTTTTAAGTGTGTCAATTTTTCTTTATCTAAAACACATTTCGTGTGGTTTTATAGGATTTAGAAGAGAGTATTATGATTCTTTTAAGTGTAAAAACACATAAATCACTTTCGGGGCTCGAATTATCGCTTTCGATGTGGGTTTTAGTAGACGCATTCGTAAAGTCATGTATAAATTGCAATTAAATATGTTTTGTTGTTTAAATGTTGTGTGCATGTTCACTGTGACTGAAAACAAACTAAACCGGCCGGTCAGCCATTGTAAAAACCAAAACCAAACTTTATAAACAACTCAAATCGAAACATCCGTTTGCAGTTCTTAAAAACTTGTATTAGTTCTTCCAAAAAAGAATTCTGAATTCAAAATAATAAAACTATTTTATTCAAAAACCCTTTGTTTATTTTTACCTCTTTCGCATAATCAATATTGAGTAACCAACAAAAACAGATCTTGGTTTTGTATCAACAATGCCTGTTGTTTTAATATTGTTTATTTCTTGAATAAAACAATTACATCTTTTTTAAACAAATTCTGAAATATTTTCCTTCATGCTATTTATTGCAGAATCAATATGCAATTACTATACATATATTTTCTTTCAATTTCAAATTTACCTTAGAATTAAACTGAAATATATTTCGAACAAACAGAACTAATGGATCAAAGAGATGTTACTGAACACATACACACAAATAAAATTTAAACATCTTTAAATTTTGTGCAGAGACAATATTATTTGTCGATTATGTAGATATAAGTTTGCTTTTCCCCCCATCCGCTTCAAGACATGTTAAAATAAAGAGAGAAAACACATTAGTAGTTCTGCTATGAATGTAAAGTCTAATGATGTGTTTATACATCAAAGTGCACGCACGCAGAATCCAATAATAAAAAATAAAAAAACATTTATTTTCAACTTTTATTCTGCAATCTGACGAAAACATCAAACAACTAAACCTTCCAATTCCAAAGCAACTTCTGTTCAATTTGTTGTAAATAACAAACAAAAAAAAATCGAACAATTTGTTTACCCCGATTGATAATTAAGTGGTTTTAATGAAACTGCAAGACCGTTCCAAACGCGCCTTGTGCGCGTAAATAACTTGAAAAATTCATAAAGGCCAAAATGAGGAAGCTGTCCCTTGTGTTTTTACTGCTAAGTATACTAAAGGCTTAATATTTCCAACAGAATTTTGGGCACTCAGCTATGATATGAAACCAATTTCAGTAATTAGAACATCTTGCACGCTCCTCTGTGGTAATGTGCAGATTTCACATCCGCTGAGGTAGTGGAAAATAAAAGTGGAAATAGTTTTCTTTACGCCACAATCCACAGCCTTTTAAATTGGACGGTTAAATTTAATTTTAACCTCAATAATATATTCTCCCAAGGCAGAGGCAGAAAACCCAAAAAAATTAGAAAAAAAAATTAATACATTTGGCGTTTTTTCTAGTAACCAAACATTTTGGTAAATTTTCAATTTAAAACATAAAAAAATGGTCTAAAAACTTTGTTATTTCCATTAACTAGGCTTACTAGAGCGTCTGATTTGCATAAAACGACGACGTGTGGTTGTTTTTGCTGCGGTGTAATGTGAAAACAAAATAAACTTTGGAGATTTTGCGGAACATGCTGTTGCTAGGCATCTAGCCAATCGTGACTTAACTCCAATTTGAGGTCGGGGAGGTTATCTTCGATGGAAGAACTATGGTAAATTCTAAAATAATTCTTTTCTTGCAGCAATATGCCCTGACAACGATTGTCAGCTTGAAATAAAAACAAGAAATGTCCATTTATCATAAATCAAAAACAAATGCACCAAAAATAAATCTCGAAAAATGCAAAAAGGAAAAAAAACCAAACGAAAATTCTTGCTCTTTAGATCCTCCTCGTTATTTGCACGAGAGAGTTCTGTTTGCGACAAAATGTCGCCTGTTAACACGAGGCAAGCAGTTGATGTTGCTGCGTGCCTATTGATTGCACATGTTATTACTAGCAGCATCTGGTGGAGATTTTTTGAATATTGCAAAGACACATTTCTGAGTGTGCCAATAACCTACAGCATGCACCAGACTGAGTTTTATATCTGTATTATTTGTTCTTTTCAGATTTTACAAATTTCCTCGTTTTTTTTTTTATTCTTTTATCTTCTTGCCTGATTACCGCATAGACGCACGAAGCGCGTCTTGAGCCTCGGTTTCACCAGAGCCCGCCAATATGATTCAAAAATATATTTTACAATATAGATTTAAATTTCTCCAAAATTTGTAGCAAAATCAAGCAAAATCTTTAAATCCACAGCAAATTGCTGAAATCTTCAAATCCACAGCAAATTCCTCAAATCTTTAGCAAATCTCTAAAATCTAAAAAATCCCAAAATTCCTAAAAATCATGGAAATCCTAGAAATCCATAACATCAATCAAAATCTTTAAGAAATCCATAACATCAATCAAAATCTTTAAGAAATCCATAACATCAATCAAAATCTTTAAGAAATCCGCCTGAAATTCTTAGAAATCCTTCTGAAATCCTAAAATCTTCAAGATTTCAACAAGATTTCAAAATCTCGTACACGATTTTTGCGATTGGCTACTCCCTCGCAAAAATGTATTACAAAATACACTCTCAAGGTTATTAGGTAACTTAAAGTATTTCAAAATATCTATTTTTTTAAATTTTAAATTATATGGGCTATGCAACACAGCAAGTCAATGACGATGATGTTTCAACATGTTTTGACGCAGAACCAATTGGCTGCCAAACCCAAGACGCAAATGCATTCAACATTCAACGACCGATACGGCAAAAATAAATCACCATGTTTACTAGCGCCCATAAGGAGAATTTCGCCTCTTGGATCAAAGAAGTGGAACGCGCTTTGACTTTGATGAATGCTAGCTACTAAACGACATCGAAGTCGAAGACAAGCATGCCACTACAAGAATTCTTCCCATACTGAAGTCAACGAAAATTTAAACCGGAAAAGACCACACTCCAATACATTCACACTAAATTATCGCCCTATAATTGTCAAACGATTCGACGTATGTCAAGGAATTTCCATTGCCACATACGCGACTGCAGACTAAAGAAAACAAAAGAGCAGAAGCAGGTCAATAGAAACTATTGATCTGTAATGTTGCCGTGCGATGGCGTGTAAACCCTTACCTTGGAGAGACAGAAGCACGGTCGTCTTAATTAAACCCAATCACGTGTAAGCTATAGCAAATATATCCAGCGCTACCAAGATTTATTGTTTATTCATTGGCAACATAGATGAAACTACCAACTCCCAACAAGCGAGCCAAACAACTCATCTTTATTACATATTGCTGATATAAATACTTGATGAGTCTTGACCATAAGAAATGCTCTCAACATGTAAGTGCTGAATATTCAACGCAAAATCAACATTGTCATTGCGAAATAAAGACAAACTCAAGGTGCTTCACATATACACTATAATAACCATATCATATCGGGCCGCCTTTGGACAACCACCAAGCGACCTCGCAACCCTCTTATCACTGCCTACTGATAGTATCAAGGGCCTGATTCTGCCATTCCATTAGATACAGGGCAAAAGGGAAAGGCGCGGGGCGGGTGGAGGAGTGGGTGAATTCGAGTGTTGCTATTGGGAGCAGGTGCAGCTTTCACAGAAATGCAATGGTCATTGTCTGGACAATACAAAGGCCAAAGGCCCAGTTCATTGACGCAGAGATTACATTTAGTTTTATTTGGATTTCTGTACAGCGCATACTGCAAGGCTTGCTTGGAGCTGACATTTAGTGGCCAATCAATAGCCAATGTATACATTTCCTACCTGTAAAAAACATTAGGTAATTTAGATTTAGCTTTATTTCTCAGCCAAAAATATATTTTACAATATATTTTAGCATTTGCATGATTAATCTATTCCAAAATTTATCCTATTTTGTGAAATACAAGTATATAATGCATTTTATAATACATTTTATCATATTTCGAATGTATTTCGTAATATGTTTTACGTATTCTCAAGTGTATCGTTAAACTTAACACATTTTAAAATGCATTGTAATACATTGAACTACAGTTGCGATGTATTTTTGAGCCGTATAGGTTTAAACGCACGTTTTGTAGTTTTTAAACCGTTTTTATTACTTTTTGTTTATTTATTCAAAGGAAAACGACAAAGTCAGCAGCTCGCAACACATCTATCTCGATGTAGGTCTATAAAGAGCAAATGAGGGAACTGGAAGACTGCTTTGCATTCCAATATCTGCCGGTTTGCAAAATATTGCACAACAAGGTGCTGAGTTAGCCATTTCCAAAAAAAAAAAAAAAAAAAAAAAATTGTTATTAAAGTTTGGTATTTTCATTTGTGTCCAGACTTCAGACCTTCAGCTTGACTCGATTCAATTTGATACCAGGGTCATATATAAAATTCTTTAAAGATTTCTTAGACGGAAGACAGGGGAAAAAAAATCTATACGTGAAAAAAAAAAGGAACCTTGTGAAGAATCGCGTTGATATCATATATTGTGTCCGCAGTTTGATCCATTTAGGAAGAGGAGTCTCCTGTCCCGAGGTTAGAGGTCCTTCAATTCCGAGGCTCCGACTAGCATTAGTCCCTGAAACCGGATTCGATTGCTTTTCCTATTATTAGCTGTAGGCCATGTATAAGAAAGTGCAGTTTCATTTCTCTCGTTGCCTTAGTGATCATTTTCTAATACAAAGTGTGAAATCACAACACAAATAATAAAAGTTCTTAAATTCCTGGTTATTATCTGTTGTAGATAGAAAAAATGGAGA